>JAKCPI010007977.1:0-283383 GCA_023213315.1 Euborellia annulipes
GAGATGAAAGAAACAGTACCAACAGTAGTTCAGGAAGTTTTTTCTTTTCGCAGATTCTTAGGCAATAGGTAATAAAGAAAGACTTTATTTTAATTGGAAAATTTTAATGGAATAGACGACCAGTGTGCGCATTGTCCTGGTTTCGGTCACAAAGGACCATCGTCAGGCCTGTGAAAATAACATAAAATTGTCAACAGGGTATAGATCACAAGTAGAATACACAATTTTTGAAATATTTTTAACACAATCTTAAATTCATTACATATATATATAAAATAAAACAAAATAAAATCTTAAAAAACATTTTCAATTTTTTAAAAAACATACCCATAAATTTCCGATTTCTCCATTTCTGTTCAGTATTTATACCAATAATAGTCTTAACTCTGAGGAAGACCTTGGTGTTCTATACATGTATAGAATAAATAAATATTATAATATAAAATATATATATATATACATGTATAGAACACCAAGGTCTTCCTCAGAGTTAAGACTATTATTGGCATAAATACTGAACAGAAATGGAGAAATCGGAAATTTATGGGTATGTTTTTTAAAAAATTGAAAATGTTTTTTAAGATTTTATTTTGTTTTATTTTATATATATATGTAATGAATTTAAGATTGTGTTAAAAATATTTCAAAAATTGTGTATTCTACTTGTGATCTATACCCTGTTGACAATTTTATGTTATTTTCACAGGCCTGACGATGGTCCTTTGTGACCGAAACCAGGACAATGCGCACACTGGTCGTCTATTCCATTAAAATTTTCCAATTAAAATAAAGTCTTTCTTTATTACCTATTGCCTAAGAACCTGCGAAAAGAAAAAACTTCCTGAACTAATTTTTTTATTAGTTTACAAGGCAATATTTCTAAATATTTCGGAGACCTATCGGCACTCCTTCTTCAGTGGATTTCACCTCCTTGACAACGTATGTCCCTTACAATTAAAACGCTTGGAAGCGACCAAGTTATATGTCTAGGAATTATTAATCATTTAATCAAAATGATGAAAATGATGATATTTGGGGAAAATTCAATAGAAATGAATATAATTCAATGTTTTTCAACTTCCTACATCCCATTTGGCATATTTAATTATTAATTGACAAGGGATGAATAATTGAATGATGTTTATTTACCTGAGGAAGACAAGAGAGAGATGTAGAAGTTGCTGCTGAACCGAAATGCGTATTTCTAAAGTCCGAGCCTGACTCTAAGCGCTCTGAATGGAGTGGCGGGGAGTGCAGTCATCTTCAAATAAGGAGCGAAAATCTATAACAAGGGATAATAATACAAAATTATTTACAAAAATTTGTCATTTCTTCTTTGATTTTTAGAACATCTTTCTTACTAATATTATTGGAAAAATAAAGTGATTCAAATATTAAGCTCACCAAATAGGAACTCTAAATAACGTTGAGTTCATCTGGCTGCATTAACGACAAGAAGCATCTGGTAAGGAATTCTGAAATTAAAAAAAGAAAAAAATTAATCTCTATAATCAAATAAAAAGAGATAATTAAAAAAATTAGTTTTAATAAATTAGTGATTTTTGACCTTAATCATTTTGGGCACCGATTCAATTAAATGCCATTCAATTCTAGATTAATTAAAGAAATAATAGACAAATCTCCAAAGAGATTCTATGTTTAGCTAATTAATTATCAACATTTTTAAAAAAATCTAACCTATAAGCCAATAAACACATACAACATATTTTCAAAATTTTCTTTTGGCCTTAATTAATTTTGGCACCGATTCGATTAAATGCCATTCAGTTCTAGATTAATTAAAGAAATAATAGACAAATCCCCAAATTTACTCAGAGACCAAACCAAGACTCTGAGGCTTCCACCAAATTGACCTGGGGTCCAGCAAGACTGCGACCCCGTAAACAAACCACCCCAACAATTCCCCCTAATCCCATACTCTTGAAAATGGCTCCAAAAGGAGAGCCGAAACGTCGAGTAAACATCACAGTCAACATCACACGCGACTCAACCCGAGAAAACTTATCTTCGCATACATCCAGTCGCGGAAACCTTCCAGAATATATATATATAATGATATTTAACGGCTGGAAAGGATGTGCAAGTGCATGCAGACAAAAATAAAATACTTTATGTGAATATTCAAACCCCCATCATTATTTGATTGTATCTAGACCTATGAAAATAGCAAATTTTAAAATTAGAAAAACTTTCAAATTCATATATCATCATATTATTTAATTAAATTAAATAAGTAGTAGAATAAAATACCAACTAAGACTTACTGTTATCTATAATTATAGTGACTTAACTCTCTCTCAATAGATTTGTTCACTGTGGATGGGTGAATAAATTTTGCCCGAAACATTTGAACATTCACAGAGAATCGAGAGTGTTTTATTTATGGCAGAATGCCCTTCAATACCCTTCCATAAATATATATTGCCTGTTGAGAATCATAGTGGCGAAAGTCCGAAAATTCAATTTTTGAGTTAGACCTACCAAACGTCTTCTCTTTTGAGTGGCGAAAATATATTTCCATTCTTTGCCATTGATTCTGGCCTATTCATTTATTGCCCGGCTATTTATTTTTTTTTTTTTTTAATTTATTGTCAAGGGCGCCTCGACTGCCAGGGCCATATTAGCGCCACCATTCTTTACAGACTTAACAATGCGGGTATTCCAATCATACAATATGACAATTACATACAATGCAGGTATTAGGCTAGGTATTACAGGCTTAAATATTAACAATAACAATCAATTATGTTAACAACAACAACAAATAGAATATAATAAATAAATAAATAGTTTAATAATTATATAATAAGTGGCGAAAATGTAAATTTAACTTTATATTAATCTAATAAGCTTTATAGCAGTAAAAAACTTTATCAAGTTTTCCAGACCGTCCTCACATTTTAAAATGTCCATAGAACCAATGCCATATAACTCTCTCTCAATTCTATATAAAGGACATTCAATTAAAATGTGATGTACTGTAATCCTTTGGTCGCACAGTGTACACCATGGTGGGCTCTCACTACGAAGCAGATGACTATGAGTCAGGTTGCAGTGACCAATTCTAAGCCTAGTAAAAATGACTTGCTCTCTTCTAGTCAGTGTAGTTTTTTCATATCCTACAATTTCTGGTAAGACTTCTTTCAATTTGTTATTACTTATTTCCATCCACTCCATCTTCCATCTGTCCACTATACTGGCTTGGATTAACTTTTTGACGTCCTCAAAAATATAAACATGAAAATCTGGGGCCCGGCTATTTAAATTTAGTCTATATGTTTATATTATAAAACTTTCAAACGCCTTTTCTTTAGTTGTTGAATTTCAGACTTTCGCCACCATGATTCTCAGCAGGCGAAATATATATATATTCTATAATTCTATATATATATATATATGTGACCGTTCACATGAAAAGGTACGAAATCTTCACTAGGCTAAATTTTCAGCAGAGCCGATTTAGTAAAAAAAGTTCAAGAAAATGATTTTTTTTTATTATCGATTCCGATTCTCCAGTTCTACATCTTATACTCGTATGATGAAATATTCGATTCATCAGAATTGATGTATTTTATATAAAAAAAATTGAAAAAACAAGACAAAGGTGAGATAAGAGAAAAGGGACCAAACAAACTTTAAACTCATTTTACTCTAAACTAGGTTTTTCATAACCAAAATTTTAAAAATTCATATCTTCCAAACAAAAAATGATTTAAAAAAATACTAAAAATACCGGCTTGTTCAGCAGGATGTGTTCTGTACAGAAAGCATAAAAACTCAATTTTGACCCCGATTAAGATTTGGTACGTTTTTATGTGTACTGTCACATATGATACTGGAAAGGTAAGAAAATAAATAAACTCACCAGATGAGAATAACAAGAATTGCAGATTGACTTCCTCTTCGCTTCTCGTAATCGAAGCGTCAAGTTGACGTGTCATGGTCATTGGAAAGATCGTTCTTGCGTCGGTCAGACGCCATTCCTTTCTATTCAACGCCCTCGATTTTGAAACCCGAAGCGAACTGCCTGTGAAGGATTTCAACTGGTCGATTCATGGTGATCTGCGTGGTTTTTTCCCTGGACTTTACTCTCTATAATGATCTTATCGATGGCAATTTCTCTGAGCATTATGCAGGATTCGATCGGAAACAATCGCCTCCAGGCTCATTTTCAGAGAGATGAGTTCAATCGACTGGCTTCTTGCTCGACGTAAATGCAACTAAAATACTTGCTTTGTTCCAATTGCTTAAGTCCTGTTTCTTGATAATTATGATGACGAATATGGATGCTTTTTTTTCTTTCTGAAACAAAGAATTATTTATTTATTATTTTTTATCCTATTCAATCAACAACACAATTTAAATATTCAATAAAGATTATTTTTTTTAAATAATTGTTTTATTTATCCCGTAATCCTTTCCCAAATATCCTTTTTAAAAACAAAAATTCAATTTTCATAAAATAAATCATATGATAGGTTTTTTTTTTTTTTTGAAAAGTTAAAAAAAATTATTAATTTATCTTTTTTTCTTTAAGACGAGATAAAAAATAAAAAGCAGCCTGTTTGTTTTTCCAATATTCCCAAATTAATTAAAATTTAGAATATATAAACGTAATTTTTCCTTTCCGTTCTTTTTTAATCATTAATTTGAAAGGCCTAATAAAAAATTGAGTAATACTGTATTTATCTGATGAGAGAGAAAGAGAGGGAGGGAGGCTGAGTTGTTTCTGCTTAAATTTTTAAGACTTACTTTACACACTCACCCTTAAATGACAAACCCCCTATTAAGTAAATAGCTTAAGAGGTTGCAATATTTTTTTTATCTTCTAATTAAATTTATACTTTCATATGGAAATTTTTTTATATTCAATTGAGAAATGTTATTAAATGACAAGTTGTTTTTGTCTATTAGATAAGGGATAAAAACAAAAACCTGTGATATTTGGGGAAAATTCAATAGAAATGAATATAATCCAATGTTTTTTAACTCCCTCCATTCCATTTGGCATATTTAATTATTAATTGACAAGGGATGAATATTTGAATAATGTTTATTTACCTAAGGAAGAGAAGAGAGAAATTGAGATGTTGCTGCTGAACCGAAATGCGAATTTAAAAAGTCCGAACCCGACATTCAATAGAAATGAATAAAATTCAATGTTTTTTAACTCGCTCCATCCCACTTGGAATATGGTCTAAACAAATATGTATAATATACATTAATCTATTTTTAAAGTTTCATATTCAAGTGAAGATCATTAACTATTAACGAAATAAACTTTCTTTCATAATGTGAAAATAAGTTTTTTTAAAAGATTTATTAAGCTCCGAGAAGGCCAATATTAAATCATATGATTATTTCAATGTTAAAAAAAAAAAAATTAATGGAAACTTTTTATAGTTCAAAATTAAGAGAGAATTCAAAAAAGATTTTCATCTTTTTTAAAAACAACGAAATAATCACATAAGAAAATCTATGGGGTGATTACTTTCATTTGAAAATAAATGTTTGTTACTTTCTTGTTCTTAAAACTGTATAAACCAACGGAGATTGCGGAGCAGCCCACTGACAACACTGATGTCTGTACACACTGAGAGCAATTATATTTAAAGCAAGTAGCAGATGCAGTTTCGCTTTTGGAAACGGACTTCCAAGATTTTGGTGGTTCCTTCTGTTTAGTTCCTTTTGCATTAGCTGTAATAAAAAATAAATATAAATATTAACATTCATCTCAAAAATAAATAAATTTATAGACCTTTCAATATTTAAAGAGAAAGTAAAGCATTCATGTCAAAAATTCGTTGTGGAGATTTTGATCGAAATATATTTTGAGATTACCCGAGTCGAAAAAAGTGGATCAATATTAACTTTAACTAAATAAATGAATTTGAACAAATTTTCATTGAAAATACTTCTTCTTGGAGAAACTTTTGTTTTTAAAGTCAATTTTTTGTGGTTAATTAATTTTTCTCATCTAAACAAAAGCCATTTTATCAGATTGATACACACAGCGCTGTATACAAAACTCAGGTGGCCAAGTTTGGAACTAACGCTCTGAAGGCATTGCACTCACTGACCTTGAACTTGGCTTTAACAGCTGATAAGCTGGTGTGAGTGGTCGCACAGCACACAATTTTCTATTGCCTTCGGTATTCGAAGGCTGTGTTCTGTGCTTATCACACACGATTTTTTGTGTCGACATATATTTAGTTTCCGACAGTACGGTACACTTGAATTCAAGATGTAAAATTTATAAACATGGGAAAATATATTTTGTTACTAAGGATACCATTGTTGTGAAGCTAAAAGAACAGAGAGAGAGAGAGATACAAAATTTGATATTTGGAATCTAAAGCTCTATTTTTAAACTCATTCGATGGCAAAATTTGATATATTTCTAGAACAAGACACACGTGTAACGATTCCAATTGCAGAATTTGCGCTTTTCTGTGGGAATCTTTACATGTGTCTTGTTCTAGAAATATATCAAATTTTGCCATCGAATGAGTTTAAAAATAGAGCTTTAGATTCCAAATATCAAATTTTGTATCTCTCTCTCTCTCTCTGTTCTTTTAGCTTCACAACACCATTTCTTAATTAGACGGTAAGAAAATAAATAAACTCACTAGATGAGAATAACAAGAATAGAAGATTGACTTCCTCTTCGCTTCTCGTAGTCGTAAGCGTCAAGTTGACGTGTCATGGTCATTGGAAAGATCGTTCTTGCATCGGTCAGACGCCATTCCTTTCTATTCAACGCCCTCGGTTTTGAAACCCGAGGCGGACTGCCTGTGAATGATTTCAACTGGTCGATCCATGGTGATCTGCGTGGTTTTTTCCCTGAACTTTGCTCTCTATAATGATCTTATCTCCGACCCTCGTCGACTTGGCCGTTGATTGACATACGGAGGATCCTGGAACAAAGGAAAATTATATAATTAGTATATTAATTAAAAGACTTGTAATTTTTATTAATCCATTATAAGCTACATATTTAAATAGTTAATGAAGTTTATTTTTTTATATGGTTGTTTTACTCAGCTCAGATATTCCTTCGCTTATTAATGAGTTGTAATTATTTACATTATTAGACTAAGTTTTAAGAAATAAATAAAATTCAAACTTTAGAAAATTAAAAGATATAATCTTAATTATTTCAATTTGTAAAGCAAGTGTTTTGTGGATATTTAAAAAGTATTTGGTGGTTGTTGATTTTAATAAGAGCAGGTGTAAATATTAATATTTAAATTAGGAAAAAATAAAATTTTGATATTACAGAAATGCATAGGTTTAAAAAAAGATTTTTTTTTGGTCAAATGGGTATTCTTATGTTTTTTAAATAATTTAGTCGAACGCGAAGTATAAGAAAACAGTAAAAAGATTTTTAAATGTTTTTTGAACTATTAATTGAATAAACATTTAACCGAAAAGAAAATTCATTAAAAGGTTTATTATTATTATTTTTTTTTTTTAATTAGACGGTAAGAAAATAAATAAACTCACCAGATGAGAATAACAAGAATTGCAGATTGACTTCCTCTTCGCTTTTCGTAGTCGTAAGCGTCAAGTTGACGTGTCATGGTCATTGGAAAGATCGTTCTTGTATCGGTCAGACGCCATTCCTTTCTATTCAACGCCCTCGGTTTTGAAACCCGAAACGGACTGCCTGTGAATGATTTTAACTGGTCGATCCATGGTGATCTGAGTGTTTTTTTTCCTGAACTTTGCTCTCTATAATGATCTTATCGAGTGCAATCTCTCTGAGCATTATGCACGATTCGATCGGAAACAATTGCCTCCAGGCTCATTTTTACCCCCAGCTCCTCGAGGATAAAGGGTGCGATGGGCCGCCCAAGGAATCCTGAGCAGTCGTCTCCAGCGCCACATTTAATGGTAAAAGGTGATTATGCGGTCTTGGTTTATTCTTAGAACAGTCCAAAAAACAAGACAAAGGTGAGATAAGAGAAAAGGGACCAAACAAACTTTAAACTCATTTTACTCTAAACTAGGTTTTTCATATCCAAAATTTAAAAAATTCATATCTTCCAAACAAAAAATAATAAAAAATTCTAAAAATACCGGCTTGTTCAGCAGGATGTGTTCTGTACAGAAAGCATAAAAACTCAATTTTGACCCCGATTAAGATTTGGTACCTTTTCATGTGGACGGTCACATATGATACTGGAAAGGTAAGAAAATAAATAAACTCACCAGATGAGAAAAACAAGAATTGCAAATTGACCTCCTCTTCGCTTTTCGTAGTCGTAAGCGTCAAGTTGACGTGTCATGGTCATTGGAAAGATCGTTCTTGCATCGGTCAGACGCCATTCCTTTCTATTCAACGCCCTCGATTTTGAAACCCGAAGCGAACTGCCTGTGAAGCATTTCAACTGGTCGATCCATGGTGATCTGCGTGGTTTTTTCCCTGGACTTTACTCTCTATAATGATCTTATCGATGGCAATTTCTCTGAGCATTATGCAGGATTCGATCGGTAACAATCGCCTCCAGGCTCATTTTCAGAGAGATGAGTTCAATCGACTGGCTTCTTGCTCGACGTGAATGCAACTAAAATACTTGCTTTGTTCCAATTGCTTAAGTCATGTTTCATTGATAATTACGATGACGAATATGGATGCTTTTTTTCCTTCTGAAACAAAAATATTTATTTATTATTTTTTATCCTATTCTATCAACAACATATAATATTCAATATATATATTCAATAAAGATTATTTTTTTTAAATAATTGTTTTATTTATCCCGTAATCCTTTCCCAAATATCCTTTTTAAAAACAAAAATTCAATTTTCATAAAATAAATCATATGATAGGTTTTTTTTTTTTTGAAAAGTTAAAAAAAATTATTAATTTATCTTTTTTTCTTTAAGACGAGATAAAAAATAAAAAGCAGCCTGTTTGTTTTTCCAATATTCCCAAATTAATTAAAATTTAGAATATATAAACGTAATTTTTCCTTTCCGTTCTTTTTTAATCATTAATTTGAAAGGCCTAATAAAAAATTGAGTAATACTGTATTTATCTGATGAGAGAGAAAGAGAGGGAGGGAGGCTGAGTTGTTTCTGCTTAAATTTTTAAGACTTACTTTACACACTCACCCTTAAATGACAAACCCCCTATTAAGTAAATAGCTTAAGAGGTTGCAATATTTTTTTTATCTTCTAATTAAATTTATACTTTCATATGGAAATTTTTTTATATTCAATTGAGAAATGTTATTAAATGACAAGTTGTTTTTGTCTATTAGATAAGGGATAAAAACAAAAACCTGTGATATTTGGGGAAAATTCAATAGAAATGAATATAATCCAATGTTTTTTAACTCCCTCCATTCCATTTGGCATATTTAATTATTAATTGACAAGGGATGAATATTTGAATAATGTTTATTTACCTAAGGAAGAGAAGAGAGAAATTGAGATGTTGCTGCTGAACCGAAATGCGAATTTAAAAAGTCCGAGCCCGACATTCAATAGAAATGAATAAAATTCAATGTTTTTTAACTCGCTCCATCCCACTTGGAATATGGTCTAAACAAATATGTATAATATACATTATCTATTTTTAAAGTTTCATATTCAAGTGAAGATCATTAACTATTAACGAAATAAACTTTCTTTCATAATGTGAAAATAAGTTTTTTTAAAAGATTTATTAAGCTCCGAGAAGGCCAATATTAAATCATATGATTATTTCAATGTTAAAAAAAAAAATTAATGGAAACTTTTTATAGTTCAAAATTAAGAGAGAATTCAAAAAAGATTTTCATCTTTTTTAAAAACAACGAAATAATCACATAAGAAAATCTATGGGGTGATTACTTTCATTTGAAAATAAATGTTTGTTACTTTCTTGTTCTTAAAACTGTATAAACCAACGGAGATTGCGGAGCAGCCCACTGACAACACTGATGTCTGTACACACTGAGAGCAATTATATTTAAAGCAAGTAGCAGATGCAGTTTCGCTTTTGGAAACGGACTTCCAAGATTTTGGTGGTTCCTTCTGTTTAGTTCCTTTTGCATTAGCTGTAATAAAAAATAAATATAAATATTAACATTCATCTCAAAAATAAATAAATTTATAGACCTTTCAATATTTAAAGAGAAAGTAAAGCATTCATGTCAAAAATTCGTTGTGGAGATTTTGATCGAAATATATTTTGAGATTACCCGAGTCGAAAAAAGTGGATCAATATTAACTTTAACTAAATAAATGAATTTGAACAAATTTTCATTGAAAATACTTCTTCTTGGAGAAACTTTTGTTTTTAAAGTCAATTTTTTGTGGTTAATTAATTTTTCTCATCTAAACAAAAGCCATTTTATCAGATTGATACACACAGCGCTGTATACAAAACTCAGGTGGCCAAGTTTGGAACTAACGCTCTGAAGGCATTGCACTCACTGACCTTGAACTTGGCTTTAACAGCTGATAAGCTGGTGTGAGTGGTCGCACAGCACACAATTTTCTATTGCCTTCGGTATTCGAAGGCTGTGTTCTGTGCTTATCACACACGATTTTTTGTGTCGACATATATTTAGTTTCCGACAGTACGGTACACTTGAATTCAAGATGTAAAATTTATAAACATGGGAAAATATATTTTGTTACTAAGGATACCATTTCTTCTATCTTTTCTATGAAATACAAGAGTAAAGTGGTCTTCAAACAATTTTGAGAGCTAAATGAGAATATACATTTGAAAGAGCATCTAAAAAATAATTGATTTTTGAATTTTAATCAAAATCGTTAAAGCGAATTTTGAGAAAATTGAAAAAAACTGAAAAAGTACATCAGTAAAGTACAAGTACTTTTTGGCCGATTTTGGGGGTGCCTAACCAAGGGCTGATACAAGGGAGGGGGTAAAGGAAGGGTAATTACACCCCCCACCCGAGATTTAAAAAAAAATATTTTTTTTCGGAAAAAATTTATTTTTAATGTAAAATTTTAAAAATTAATAGTTAAAAATTTGATTTGAATTTATATTCTGGCAAACCACGTACAGAATGCGCCTTTAAATTATCGAAATTAAAAAAAAAATTGTGTGCTGTGCGACCAGATTACCCCCCCCCCCCCCCCCCGAGAAACACCTCTGGATCCGCTCTTGTGCCTAACTTAAATATAAAATTTCAGCCTCATAGCTCAATTCCTTCATGCTTTAAATTCAACACAGACAGACAGATACGGTAGACCAGCGGTTCCCAACCAGTGGTCCGCGGGCTGATTGGCCCTGGGCCATGGACGTCTAAGAAAAGATAAAAATTATATATATTTATATAAAATTATATATATCAACGCTCTCAGTAGAAAAGTGCCTAACTCCACTTTTTTTCGAAAATCATTTTTTTGTATTTTCTGTTGAAAAATATCATTCTCCTTATGCCCTGAACTGGGTAACAGCGTAATTCAAATTTTTCAGTTCGAAGAGTGTTTAACAGTGACTCTAACAATGACAATGAAATGTTTTTTGGCTCTCCTGAAAAATAAACAAAAATGGAGTTAGGCACTTTACTAATTAGAACCTCGATATACACTGGGCCTCAGCATTTGTTTTTACGGAAAAAGTGGGCCTCACATCAAAAAAGGTTGGGAAACACTGCGGTAGACCATGTTGCGAAAACTACTTTTTTTGGATTCAGGGGACTTCAAAAGGTGCATATCCATCAATATCTCGACATGGAATTTTTGACATGACATTTTCTCTCTCTCTCTGTATATTATCATATATAGGTAAGAGAAAGTAAAAAGAAAATGAATAAAAAAATTCAATTATTAATATCAATGCCCTCCCATTCATTTCTATAAGACTAATATAGAAAGCAAATCATTTTTTTAAATTATAATTAGAAATATTTTCTACATTAGAATGTTTCTAGATAGAACGAAAATTTGTAAGAAGAAATTTTTAAATATTTAATAGATAAATTTTTTCATATCGTAATTTTAAAAGACCCTTAAAAATCATCCCTTATTAAATAAGTATTAGCTAAGTAAGATACACTATCTTTTTATTCTAACTTTAAATACTTTGCTATGGTATATATTATCTCGAGGAGAATAGCAGAGTAAATAAGAAAGTAATTTGCCCCCTCCAACCCTCTCGGTATATTTAAATATTAATTGACAAGGGATAAAGAATTGAATGATGTTTATTTACCTGGTAAGAGAGATGCTGTTAAACAGACGTGCGTGTTTCTAAGGTCCGAGCCTGACTGAGAGCGAGCGTTCTGGATGGAGTGCAGGGAAGCGGAGTCATCCATCGTCAAGAGGTGGGGATCGAAAATCTAAAACAACACGAGATAATAAATACAAAATTTTTTAATATTCTAGCACATTTATTTAAATTATCAACTAATCAACTATGGGAAATATATATAAAAAGTTAATTTGTCTCCCTCCTTCTAAATATTGGAGAGTGGGAGGGGGGTTAAATAAAAAAAATTCACCAATAGTAAATTTTAGATAATTAAGAAATTTCGTAAATTTTTTTCTGTACTTTGTCATACAATGGCATCAGTAAAGTACTAGTACTTTTTGACCGAATTTGATTAAAAGCTTCGTGTTACGTGCCTGGTGCTACCTAAATTAACATTAAAAATAAAATTTCAACCTCCTAACTCTTTTCGTTCTTGAGATATTTTGTTCATAGACAGACAGACAGACCAATTTGTATAGGTAAGAGAAAGAAAAAAATTAATTAAAATTTTTTAATTTTGCAATAAACGATTATATTATCTAATTTTAATGAAGATAGGGAAATGTTTACTCTAGAGCTGCTTGTGAGTCATTTGCTGGGTGTATTAAAGTATGAGATCAAGGGGCGAACAATAGAGAGAACTTTTTCCCATCTAACCCTCACCCTGGAACTATGGCTCAGAAGTAGAGCGTTAGTTTCTTATGCCAAAGGTCGAGGGTTCGCATCCCTTCCCAGATGAAAAATTATTTCAATTATATTGGATACAAATCAATTGAAATAAATTTGGACAGGGTCTAAATGGCTTCGGATGCCGAACAAGACATTCAATAAATAAATAAAAAAAAACTAAATGGCGTCAATAGCCGAAAATGCAAAATAAAAAAAAGCATATTATATTAAAAAATTTGAAAAAAGTCTGTCATAAAAGTCGCTTTTTGTATAAAAGTCGATTTTTGCAAAAAAGCTCCAAAAAGGTCGCACAAGTCGTTTTTGAAAATCTCAAAAAACGTTTCTTTTTGTAAGATCAGTGAAGATATCTAAGAAATTCAGGTAAAGTCTCAAATTTGACATAAGTCGAAAGACTTTTGGAGTACCTGGGAGTAAAATACTTTACCTATAAAGTTTTTACAAAAATTTTGAAATTTTTTTTGAAAAAATTCTATTTTAATAAGTTTTTATTCTTTGACATTTTTTCGAGTAATTTATCAGAATATAACAAACAAATTGAAAATTTCAAAATATTTGAAAAAACTTTTTAGGTGAAGTAGGGGAAGGTGTTGTACTTTTGACCAGTTTGAAGGCAAACAAAAGCTTATGTAACACCAAGATTGATCAGATATATAACTTCACCTTATTATCTATACAATCCATATTTTTTAACTTCTTTTAAAAAAAGTTTTAAACCTTTTTTTTTATTAAAGAAAATTTTTTACAAAGTGGTCAAAAGTACAACATTGGTGTTGTACCATTGATTAGCATATGAATTCACGCTAAAACAAATATAAGTTTTATATGAATGTGTTTATTTAAGTAAACACAGAGGGGAGCATGATCCTCTCTGTAATTTTTTGATTAGAAATGACTAATAAAAAATATATATATATATATATATATATATATATATATATATATATGGGGCATTCCACGTCAACTCGACCACTTTTGAACCCGACCATTTTTGATTTGGCTGAAACTTTGTCATCTTTTTATACCCTATTGAAAACGTGTTTGAGAATTTTTTCAGATTTTACGACCCAGCCAAAAAAAAGTTATAGCATTTTCAAAAAACATCGATTTTTTTTTAAATAGCCATAAAACTGTCAAAAATTAACTTTTCGGGACGATTTTTTTTTTGAAATTTTTGTCTTTAAATGTACTTTTCAGAAAAAAATATGACACAATTTTACAGATTCATCTTGAACGTTATTTTTGACATTTTCGGAAAAAAACAAAAATTTCGGGATGAATGACACTTTTTTTTTTAATTTTTTTTTTTTTTATAAAAAACTTTGATTTTTTCTACAAATGCTCTGAAAATTTCAGAGTGGGATTATTTCGCGTTCTATTTTTTTTATTTTTGAAAAAAAAACATTTTATTTTTTCTCAGCTTATTTATCATGATGGTGCTCTTAAATTCTTCCAGGATTGACTGAGATTCTAGAAAATTGAAGAAAAATAATAATAATAATAGTTAGGGGTGATGAAAAGCGAGAAAATTCCATTTATCCTGAAAAAATTAGAAATTAGTTGTGTATTCAACTACTGAAGTATTTGAAGCGTCAAGTAAAAGCTTAGAAACATGGGCGTAACTAGGGGGTGCCGGGGGGCCTGGCCCACCCAGAAAGCTCCTTGCCCCAAGAAAAATTAAAGGGGGGCCATGGGACCAGTCATCCTCCGGTGGGCCTGGAAGGCCCCATATTTTCTCTATTTTTCTAGGGGCAAGGAGCTTTCTGGGGAGGGCCAGGCCCCCCGGCACCCACCTAGTTACGCCCATGTTTCTAAGCTTTTACTTGACGCTTCAAATACTTCAGTAGTTGAATACACAACTAATTTCTAATTTTTTCAGGATAAATGGAATTTTCTCGCTTTTCATCACCTCTAACTATTATTATTATTATTTTTCTTCAATTTTCTAGAATCTCAGTCAATCCTGGAAGAATTTAAGAGCACCATCATGATAAATAAGCTGAGAAAAAAAAAATTTTTTTTTTCAAAAATAAAAAAAAAATAGAACGCGAAATAATCCCACTCTGAAATTTTCTGAGCATTTGTAGAAAAAATCAAAGTTTTTTATAAAAAAAAAAAAATTAAAAAAAAGTGTCATTCATCCCGAAATTTTTGTTTTTTTCCGAAAATGTCAAAAATAACGTTCAAGATGAATCTGTAAAATTTTGTCATATTTTTTTCTGAAAAGTACATTTAAAGACAAAAATTTCAAAAAAAAAATCGTCCCGATAAGTTAATTTTTGACAGTTTTACGGCTATTTAAAAAAAAAAATCGATGTTTTTTTAAAAATGCTATAACTTTTTTTTGGCTGGGTCGTAAAATCTGAAAAAATTCTCAAACACGTTTTCAATAGGGTACAAAAAGATGACAAAGTTTCAGCCAAATCAAAAATGGTCGCGTTCAAAAGTGGTCGAGTTGGCGTGGAATACCCCATATATATATATGCGAAGATAAGTTTTTCTCTGGTTGAGTCGGGTGTGATGTTGAGATTTACTCGACGTTTCGGCTCTCCTTTTGGAGCCATTTTCAAGAGTATGGAATTAGGGGGGAATTGTTGGGGTGGTTTGTTTACGGGGTCGCAGTCTTGCTGGTCCCCAGGTCAATTTGGATGCCTCAGAGGCTTGGTTTGGTCTCTGAGAGCAGGAGGAAGGTTGAGTGTGTGTAATTGCGTTTGTGTACGGTTTAGGTTGACTAAGGGGCCTCAGTCTGCCTCCCCAAGTCGATGTGTTATTTATTGGTTTGGTTAGTGGATGTGTTAGGAGATTGGGTTTGTTTCTGAGATTTAGATTGAGTGTGTGTGTGTGTGTGATCGTGTCTGTGTTTAATTTAGGTTGACTTTGGGGCCTCAATCTGCCTACTCCCCCAGTCGATGTATTGCTGGATGTTTCCGAGGCTTGTGTTTGTCTTTGAGATGTGTTGGGTTGTGTGGTGGCGGTTTGCGTGTTGATGGTCGAAGTGATTTGTGTTGACCTGAGGACCAGCAAGACTGTGACCCCGTAAACAAACCACCCCAACAATTAACCCCCTATTCCCATACTCTTGAAAATGGCTCCAAAAGGAGAGCCGAAACGTCGAGTAAATCTCAACATCACACGCGACTCAACCCGAGAAAACTTATCTTCGCATACATCCAGTCGCGGAAACCTTTCAGAACATATATATATAATGATATTTAACGGCTGGAAATATGGAAGAATGTGGAAGTGCAGGCAGCCAAAAATAAAATACTCTCTGTGAATGTTCAAACCCCATCATTATTTGATTGTATCTAGATCTATGAAAATAGTAAATTTTAATATTAGAAAAACTTTCAAACTCATATATCATCATATTATTTAATTAAATAAAATAAGTAGTAGAATAAAATACCAACTAAGAATTTTTTTTTTTTTCTTTAAAAAAAACACTCACACAAACATTCTTTGTCTTTCTTCTTTGTCTCTGTCTTTTCGGTAACTCAGGCCATCTAAGACTTTGACGATATCCGTTATTATTTAAGCCATTTGGTATCCAAATCGCTTAAATAAAATCATCGCTCAATAGATTTGTTCACTGTGGATGGGTGAATAAATTTTGCCCGAAACATTTGAACATTCACAGAGAATTGAGAGTGTTTTATTTATGGCTGAATGCCCTTCAACACCTTTCCATAAATATATATTGTCTGCTGAGAATCATAGTGGCGAAAGTCCGAAAATTCAATTTTTGAGTTAAACCGACCAAAAGTTGTTAAAACGTCTTCTCTTTTGATTGCCAAAGTGGCGAAAATATATTTCCATTCTTTGCCATTGATTCTGGCCTATTCATTTTTGCCCGGTTATTTAAATGTAGTCTATATGTTTATAAAACTTTCAAACGCCTTTTGTTTAGTTGTTGAATTTCAGACTTTCGCCACCATGATTCTGAGCAGGCGATGTATATATATATATATATGACCGTTCACATGAAAAGGTACGAAATTTTCAGGAGAGCCGATTTAGTAAAAAGTTCAAGAAAAAGATTTTTTTTTATTATCGATTCCGATTCTCTAGTTCTACATCTTATACTCGTATGATGAAATATTCGATTCATCAGAATCGATGTATTTTATATAAAAAAAAAATTGAAAAAACAAGACAAAGGTGAGATAAGAGAAAAGGGACCAAACAAACTTTAAACTCATTTTTCTCAAAACTAGGTTTTTCATAACCAATATTTTAAAAATTCATATCTTTCAAACAAAAAATAATAAAAAATTCTAAAAATACCGGCTTGTTCAGCAGGATATTCTGTACAGAAAGCATAAAAACTCAATTTTGATCCCGATTAAGATTTGGTACCTTTTTATGTGTACTGTCACATATGATACTGGAAAGGTAAGAAAATAAATAAACTCACCAGATGAGAATAACAAGAATTGCAGATTGACTTCCTCTTCGCTTCTCGTAGTCGTAAGCGTCAAGTTGACGTGTCATGGTCATTGGAAAGATCGTTCTTGCATCGGTCAGACGCCATTCCTTTCTATTCAACGCCCTCGGTTTTGAAACCCGAGGCGGACTGCCTGTGAATGATTTCAACTGGTCGATCCATGGTGATCTGCGTGGTTTTTTCCCTGAACTTTGCTCTCTATAATGATCTTATCTCCGACCCTCGTCGACTTGGCCGTTGATTGACATACGGAGGATCCTGGAACAAAGGAAAATTATATAATTAGTATATTAATTAAAAGACTTGTAATTTTTATTAATCCATTATAAGCTACATATTTAAATAGTTAATGAAGTTTATTTTTTTATATGGTTGTTTTACTCAGCTCAGATATTCCTTCCCTTATTAATGAGTTGTAATTATTTACATTATTAGACTAAGTTTTAAGAAATAAATAAAATTCAAACTTTAGAAAATTAAAAGATATAATTTTAATTATTTCAATTTGTAAAGCAAGTGTTTTGTGGATATTTAAAAAGTATTTGGTGGTTGTTGATTTTAATAAGAGCAGGTGTAAATATTAATATTTAAATTAGGAAAAAATAAAATTTTGATATTACAGAAATGCATAGGTTTAAAAAAAGATTTTTTTTTTGGTCAAATGGGTATTCTAATGTTTTTTAAATAATTTAGTCGAACGCGAAGTATAAGAAAACAGTAAAAAGATTTTTAAATGTTTTTTCAACTATTAATTGAATAAACATTTAACAGAAAAGAAAATTCATTAAAAGGTTTATTATTATTATTTTTTTTTTTTAATTAGACGGTAAGAAAATAAATAAACTCACCAGATGAGAATAACAAGAATTGCAGATTGACTTCCTCTTCGCTTTTCGTAGTCGTAAGCGTCAAGTTGACGTGTCATGGTCATTGGAAAGATCGTTCTTGCATCGGTCAGACGCCATTCCTTTCTATTCAACGCCCTCGGTTTTGAAACCCGAAACGGACTGCCTGTGAATGATTTCAACTGGTCGATCCATGGTGATCTGAGTGTTTTTTTTCCTGAACTTTGCTCTCTATAATGATCTTATCGAGTGCAATTTCTCTGAGCATTATGCACGATTCGATCGGAAACAATTGCCTCCAGGCTCATTTTTACCCCCAGCTCCTCGAAGATAAAGGGTGCGATGGGCCGCCCAAGGAATCCTGAGCAGTCGTCTCCAGCGCCACATTTAATGGTAAAAGGTGTTTATGCGGTCTTGGTTTATTCTTAGAACAGTCCACGTCTCGGACTTATACAAAAAGATGGAAAAGATCAGTATTTGCAGCAGTCTAATTTTACTTGCTTTACCTACTACTACACGGAGCTAATTTAAAATAAAAAATTCGTTTCGTTTTTTCATTTTTTTATATCTGTTGATCAAATTATTATATTGTATTAGATTATTAAGGTGTACCTTGTTTCATTATATTTCATCTCGCTGCGTTTTCTTTGAAACATTCTGGCTTAAACCAGCTCAAGATTTTTCTCTCTCTGAAAATTTCTTGATAGATATATTACGGTATATATAGATATATATGATGATGATGAGAGATAGTGTTTTCTGCGAGCTCCAAACATATCAGTTCCGTCTTTTGATCCGAATCACATCTAAAATAAAAAATAAATTAATTAAATAATTTAATAAAAAATTTTCACTTAAATAATTATAAAAAGATTTAAAATATGGTACATTTGAATTTAATTTTCCATCTTCCTCTCAATAAATTATATTAGAATTATATATTTATATAAAATATTAATAATTAGTATACTGTAGTAAAGGAAATTTAAGAAAATTTGCAAATTAATAGATTAAAGAAATTAAAAATTTTATTTTCCTAAAATTAGATAAAGTTACATTTCAAATGTCAAGAAATAAATAAAAATAGAACCCAACTTTTATCATTCCTTGACTCATGGACCACCTTGCTATAAAGACATAATAGTTAGTAATTAATAATATGATTGAAAAATTAGAGTGATGAAAATAAATAAACTCCCCAAATGGCAAAGTGAGATGACTTGGATCAACGACAAGAAGTATCTTGGAAGGAATTCTGATATAGAAATAAAAAATTGAATCATATTTTTTGTTGCTCTCAAATGACAATTCAAATTTAAAGATTTCCATAAAACCAAAGTTAACTTAAAAAAATAAATAAATTCAGCTTGATTTTTGATATTTTAAGAACTGTCGATCATAAAAACCCCTTAAACTTTGTTAAATTATTTATCTGAATTGATTTAGAAATGTTTTTCTTAAAAGATTAGTCCCTGATTAAAAATGATTTAAAATTAAATAAAAATTCGTCTCGTTTTTTATATATTTGTTAATTAAGTCTTACCTTGTTTAATGATATTTAATCGCTTGCATTTTCTTTGAAACATTCTGACTTAAAACTGCTGAATTATTTTCTCTCCATGTAAAACAAATAAAATTCTATGATATATATATATATATATATATGATGCTGAATATTGTATTCCTTCTGATTTCCAAAAACATGCTTTGAAGAGAAGTCTTTTGGTCCAAATCACATCTAAAATGAAAAATAATTAAGCTTAGTCATTTAATAAAGTTTTACTTAAATAATTACAAAAAGATTTAAGATGAAGATGATGACTAAAATAAATTTTAAAACATAGAAGCTAGGTAAATATTCTGCTTGCATCTAACTTTAAAAATTATTTATATAAATACTTCTAAACATGTGATTTAATCTTGATAGAAAAGGTCAGATTAAATTAACTCCCTATTCACTATCAATTATTTGACCCTTCCTTAAAATTTCATTCTATTGGAATAAGAAATCAAGTAAATAATAATTTGAAAAACTAGGAATAATTGAAAAATATTTTAAAACAAAACACATAATTATTTAAACTAATTAAAAATAAAGAAAAAAAAAATTATTTGTCAAAGTTAAGGAAATAGTGAATGAGTTAATAAAACGAATAATCTATTTAGTTTATATAATGCAGATATTAAATTAAAAATAAATATTAAATAATTAAAGAATAAAAGAAATGAAATATTAAATAAAAATGAAAATAAAATTTGACAGACAAAGAAAGGTTATCATATTTAATCACGAGTTTAGAATATTTTAATTTATTTAATTTATTGAAAATAATAATCCTGAACTAATTAAATAAATATTTAAATGCATTACTGACCTTAAAAAATAGAAATAATTAAGATGAAATATAAATAAGTTGATCTGATGACATGTGAGTAGCCGGTTTGGTCTGGTTGGCAAAGTCATGTAAGAGATAAAGAGACCTGGCATTGGCTTGCATTTTCAATTGAGTCAAAGTCAAAGCAATCGAGCTTCTCGATTTTATTAATTCTTTTGAAAAAAATTATTATAATTAATATAAAAATAATTAAATATAATTTATTCTATTAAAAAAATTAAATTAAATCAATATATAAATATATTTGAAAACAATTTGTGAAATGTCAGATTCTCTCTCATAGGTGCCAAATTTGAAATTTTCTTTTAATTCCATTAACTTCTATTCACAAATATTCAAATAATAATTGATTTTTTTCTTTTACTCTTATTTAAATGGTAAGGAATTTAAATTTAATTTCTAAAATTGATCATAATTAAGATTGTATTAAAAAATAGGCAACCAATTTTTTACGTTTTAAAAAGTGATAGTTAAAAACAAAATTAATTACTAATATTAATTTTTATCGACCCACGCGATAAATTTATATAACTAAATATCTTTTTTTTTCTTAGATTCGAAATTAAATTTTGCGAAGGGACGGGAAATTTATTGTTTTGTTACTCATTTCTATTTTTTGCAGTTAAATACTACAATATATCAATTTTCACTCATTACGTTCATATTACTAATTTGAATATGAATATAGAAAACTTCTAATAGATTAAATAAATAAATCACGAGTAATTAACTCCAAAATTTTATTCAATAAATTTTATTCATAAATCAATTTTCCTCTGCTCGCTACTGCGAAAAGTTGAGTTTTCAGGGTGGTAAAGTGTGTGGGCCCTTCAGCATGTTTAGAATAAAAGAATATTTTCATAAAGTAATATTCAAATGAAAATTTCCCTTCACAATTCATAAATAATTTTTTATTAATGATAGAGCGTAAAATTTTTAAAAGCTCTAAATTAGACCTTCTTCTCCTGGATATAAAAAAGAAATGGAATATTTATAATTAAATATAATTAATTAGTTTATTAAAACAATCGACAACGATGTAGATGAACCCCAATCCTCTATTTAGCTATTGGAATTATTGTAATTCAGGGGCGTATTTAAGGGGGGGGGGGGGCCGAGGGGGGCCCGGGCCCCCCCCCCGAAATTTCCCAAACACATATACATATATAGGGATATACAGACATCAGCGCAACAAATTTTTCCGCAGGATGGACAACTTTGGTTCCGCAATAGAAAAAAATGTTCCTCAAAAAATTTCGTGTGAAAAAAAGTATAGTTTCTTAAAAAAAAATTTTCCTCAGAAAAATTTTTGAGTTCGGGCCCCCCCGAAAAAAATTTCTATATACGCCCCTGTTGTAATTTATTAATTCTTGGTTCGAATACTGTTTATATATATTCCGATAAATATATAGATTACGAAGGTGTTGAGTTATATATATATATATATGAAGACGAAATAAATTATTCGGGCCTATAAAAGTCTTGTTTATTTCGTCTTCAATCTGTATTACGGCCTTCCTCCACATTGTCTTTTATATATATATATATATATATATATATATATGTTTTAGAGTAGTAATAAAATATTCATATTTCCATGTTGCCATTTGTTTGGAACTCTTCTAGAAAATTGCCTGTTGATAAATAATATTTAAAATTATCATTTTTTTTATAAAATAAAAAATATTCCTATTAAGAAAATTTCTAATAAATTTTGAATTATCTAAAAAACTATCGTAAAGAAAAATCCCTTTGAAAAACAAATTTACAGGTCACTTCTACTTGCCCTTAATTATTCTGTCTTGAAGCATGTACCTTCCTTCATACAATAAAAAATAAATATAGTTAGAATATAAAATTTTAATTTTGAAATTTTTTTTTTACAGATAGTAAATGGAAATGTTAATATTAAATCAAAAATAATAATAAATTAAAGATCGGTATTAAGTGAAGATATTTATGAGAATGTTTATTATAATTTATTAAAGCATTTAATCTGAGTTAAGTTATTTGCAAAATGAAGCTTCTTCATGAAGCAGATTAACGAAAAGCGTTTACCTGAAAAAAAAAAAAAATTCTATTAATATATATATATATACAAAACAATTTTTTTTATTTAATAAATATTATTTCAGAAAGTTTGATAGAATCATGATCACTTCATTAGGTGTCCTAAGTTGATATAATCATCATTTTAATTAAAAAATAAAAATATTTAACTGAATATTAAAGTAAAATTTATATATACAGGGCTCTGTATATATAAATTATTCAATTTCTTTTGTATTCAGTTAAATACATACTAATAAATTTAAAATAAAATATTCCTTACGATGTCATCAATTTTAAGAATGGACCGAACAGTTTCGGTAGCAAGATTAATAGCACTAAGTGAGACAAGGAGTGGCTGGACGACATTTTCATCATAAATGTTTGTAATCGCTCCTCGGCGAACATTTATTCCAGCTGAGATTTCTCCAAGAGCATGACGATTACGTAAATCAGTAACAGTGGCAATTGGATTCAATCCGGCATTCTCAGCGAGAGTTAATGGAATCACTTCCAGAGCACTGGCAAACGCCCTGTAATTTCATTTGAAAAATATATTAATAATCACAATATCACAAACAAATAATTTCATGTGTATATTAGGGGTATGATTTTTCGACTTTTTTTTTTTTTAAAGAATTCCCGTATCACGACTCAATGAACTTTTGCCTATTAATGACTAAAATGACGTTTATTCAATGAAACTATTAAAAAGTTCAAGCACAAACCACTTTGAAATTTTAGGTTCACTAGTCGAAGTCTTGTATAATCTAAGGGAGGTGTACAAAGTGGATGGTTGAGTTTTAACTACCTTAATTTGCTTAATGTGGTGTCAAATATAACCCTCGGACAATTCCAGGGGGGAGCAAGGTACCCCCTGGGAAGGAGTAACCCAAAATCATAGTTATAGGCCTATATTTTATTTTTTTCTCATAAAGATTTAATGATAAAATATATAAATTCTATTCAAAAAAAAACAAATTTTAGTATTTTTTTAATTATTCTAAATAAAAGACAGGCGTTGATCGGCTGCGGCAAATGTTCGAAGAGAAACATCACCCCCAAACCCAAGTTTATTAGTTGCCAGCTCCATGTGCTGGATCGCCTTCTACGTGTTGTCATGGTCGATGAGCTCCATGGGTTGAATGAATCACCAAACATTCACTACTTCTTAATGCTGGATTTGATTAGCAAATATAATAAATTGAAAGGAGCCTTCGGTAAAGTTAAAACTAAAATTAAGGTAACAGGTGGCTGAAGAGACGACTTTAAATTTCTCTACCACCTCACTCGTGTGTTCTGTCACTTCGCTGAGAGTAATGAAGTTTCAACAAATTCCAAATATCAGCAATGCACGCTGGACCTCTCGTGCCATTTAAGCCCTTCTTGTGTTTATTCTGATGCCTAAAATCTCTAACAGCTGGCGTAAAATTTGTTCATTCATTTCTTAATAATGGGCTGATCATTAAATCAGCAGCAATGAAGATTTTGATGAACTATCTGCACCTCTGAATCAGCAGGGCACAATTGCTTGAAAACCCACTGAATAATAGATGAATTTCCAGTCAACATTGCCCGAAGTAACCAATGTTGTGAGCGTGGGGTGCAATCAAAGTTAAGGAAGAATTGTACGACTCAACAAGAACAACCCCCCACTGATATTCATCCTCAACAATGACCTTAACCAGAATATTTGACTTCCTTGTGCCTTTAATGACCATATTAATATATATGTGAGTCTAAAGTCTCAAGTGTACAATTTTGAATCTATTTAGAGTGACTTAATAAAATTGGCAAAAAATCTGATATATAAAATTTTCAAATCATTTTGTGCGTTTTATCAAATCACTTTGAAAGTAAAATTTTATTTATTCTTTAGTAAAAGTTCATCAAGTAATGATACAGGGATACGAGGTTGTAAAAAAGTCATACCTCTTGTGTATATATTAGAGTGGTCCTTATTTTGAACTTATTCGACGCTAGCCCTAAATCGGTTCCAAATAAATAAAAAAAAAATGCTGCCCAATTTCAGCTTTTAATATTAATCCCACGGCAGTCAAAGTTTTAAATGGAAATAACACGGAAAAGTTCTTTTGTATCTTTAAAATTTTCTAACTCTTCAACAAGCAACTTTTTGATAAGACCATAACATATTGTTATAGGAAATTTAAGGCTCTACAAAAAAAAGGTCTCCTGTGATTTTTGGTTTACTCTACTGTTATTCAAGGTTAAAGTTGAATTAAAAAATGAAATTGACTATAACTTCAAATTTGATCTCGAATCACTTTTGAACCAGTAGAGTAATCAAAAAATTATAAGACACCTTTTTTGTAGAACGTTAAATTTCCTATAAGAATATGCTAAGGCCCGTTCGATTGATGAGTTACAAAATTTTAAAGACACAAAAGAAATTTTAACATGCTAGTTCCATTAAAAAATTTGGCTGCCGTGGGGGACGGGTTAATATTAATATTAAGAGCTAAATTATATATTTGGAACCGATTTAGAACTAGCGTCTAAAAAAAATTGGAAAAAGTTCAAAATAAGGACCACCCTAGTATATATATATATATAAAACTAACCTATAGCAATATGAATCGATGCCCTTAACAGAATGTGCTATTTGAGAAAGACGAAGACTCAATTCAATTTCAGGTGCACCACCTCCAGCAATGATAGCCCTAAAAAGAGATAATTAAGATTAGAAAACGAATTAAAAATTTAAATTAATGAGAATCACACCTTTTTTTAACTAAGCATCTTACAACACAGAGAGCATCATGAAGGGAACGAGCGGCTTCTTCCAATACAAGTCTGTTGGATCCTCGAACTAAAACTGTAATAGTTCTTCCCATACCTTGGATACCAGTAATCTAAAAAAATAAAAAAATTGAATATAATCACAAGAATATATATATATATATATATATTTCATTTAAATTTTAATAATTTTTGTATTTACTTTTACAAATTTGCTTCCTCCTGAACTAACTTCTTCAGCTAATTCGGCAGTTGCCAAATTTTCGGGGAGGAAATGATCCAAACTAGCAATTGGCCGGCAATTCAGAGTCTGTAAGAAAAGGCATTATTAGGTTTTGTTTCGCTTGCCATTTCAGTATAATTTACACATTTTGCCTTGCATTCTATTCATTTCATTTTTTGCACGCTTTTGCATTCTGTTTGTTTGAAACCTGGGCCGGGGGAGAATATGTAGATTTTGCTGCATAAAATGATAGAATAGCTGGTGTGAATTGTGAAGGCCGATATCGGCGCTAAAGTTTTAGTAGATGGTTACCTGATGCCACCATTTTCTTACAATCCATTTCGATTAAAAGAACTAATTATTATCGGAAAAAATGAAAAGCAAGTTGTAAGCTTTATTTTCATTTTATTTATTATTATTAGTTATTAATTATTTTAGGATCAACGTTATATATATCAACTAAGGTTATGTTATCATGAACTCATTTTGCAAGTTCAATCGAACAGATAGCAAAAGTTGCACTTTTTGTTCTAGGCAGTTTGCACCCTTTGACCTAGATAGCGTGCCTGGGCAGTTTTGCACTTTTTACCAGGACAAGTGAAACGAACAAACCTATTGTAAAAAACAAAAACCTTTAATAAAAAATTCTTACTTTGGAAATATGTTCGATATCTGATCTTTCAATGTCTTTAACAACCATAATTTTAGATTTATCTAAGAAGTGAATAGCTAAATCGCTAATAGCATCTCTGAAAGAAAAAAAAAATAGATTAAATAACAAATGCTCATTTAGATATAATTTTTAATCATAATGAACATACCGTAAAATAGATTTCTGAATTAAAAGAACATTACATCCTGATTTTTTAATTTGCTTAATAATATTAAGAATATAAGATCTCTCTTCTTTCAAAATTCTATCCATAGCAGCATAATCAGATAAAATTACATTATGATCCATCTGAAAATAAAAGAATTATAATATAATGAGCTTAATAGAACAAAATAATTACTCTGTCTTTCTTACATCTGTTTTAGGTGGTGAAATGCAAAATTGAATCAAGCCTATTTTAGCTTTTTCAACTCTTTTAGGGCCATTGACGTTAGCAGTACGTTGGTTGAAAACTAAACCTTCAATTAATTTTGTATCTTCGATAGTGCCACCTAACTTTTTAATGGTTTTAATATCCTAAAAAAGAAAAAAGTAAAATTATATAAATATTAGTCTGGTCCACTACATGAAAGAAAGTAAGTCTCAAAATTCCACGTAAATCGGATCACGTTAAATGGACGTCGATGAGGAGGAAGTTCCTAATATTCAAAAAATGTTCACAAAAAGGGTATTTACAAAATTACATAGGATTCACGATTATTCATTGAAAATATAATTTATTCCAAGATTGGAAAAATGTTTTTGGATCTATTTATTAAATAAATTTGCTACAAAAAAATAATTTAATTAATTTTTATCGTAGGTATAACAATTTCTCAGCAAATACAAATTTTATGAAAACTACTTACTTTGGCATCTTCAATAGGCGTCCACTTAACATGATCGATTGACATTCAATTTGGAGGATAACTTTCTTTTATTTAGTGTATAAAACTTAATAGGTATTAATTTTGAAAAAAAAAAAAATTGCAAAATAAGAACTACCTTAATAAATATAAACAAATTTATTAAAAAGAAGGCTTACTTTTAAGTCCACGCTGTTATTGTCAGGATTTACTACTTTTAATACTGCATTTACAGCCAGAGGGGCAAGGAGATGGGAATTCTGAGAAACAACCTGAAATTAGAAAATGATTATAATATTAATAATGCGTTTTAAAAGTTATGGAGAAAAAAGGACGAGTAACAATAAATATCATGTAGGCCTAATTCTGTTTTTCAAAAGTTAGATACGTTCCATATTAAAACCGTAGAAAAAATATATTTCCAAGGCTAACTAAAATTTCAATTTTAGTTTCTAAAGAAATAGCTTTCTTTTTGTTGTTTAGCATTTGTAATTATAGACATTTTTTTAAAAAGTTTGAAAATAATAAATATTAGCAATCGAATGCAATTGTATAAAAAGATAAGATTTTTTTTTGTATTAAATCAAAACCGTACAAAAAAAGCACATTTAAAAACAGAATTAGGTATATATATATATATATATATATATATATCTTGGAAGGTTTCCCCGACTGGGCCTTCGTCAAGATAAAATTTCTCAGATTAACTCGCGTTGGTTTTTGACATTTGAGTAAAATTCAAATTCTAACGTTATTTAAGAAATTACATTTTCTTATATATAAATCCCTGCGTGCGAGTTTCCTAAGGAATTTTGAAATTAAGTTTTCTATGTTCAAAGAGATATATAAATTTATAAAACTAATTTATAGAAAATAAATTTATAAATATATAAATAAATCCCTCATCTGGAAATAATAAAATAACTAAATGATGAATAGAGAAATATTTCAATATTAATTATATAAAGTATACTAAAAGCAAGGTAAAACATTATGATGCGGTGAAAGAAGATAGGTAATGCCAATTCTATATAATATCAGCAAAAATACCTTGGAGTTTAATGAAGTCGAGGCGTTTTGTACGAGTGTTTCAAAATCAGAAAGGTCGATAGGTTTAGACATGGCTGTCAAAATCTCAACTGATTGGTTTGCTGCTTTCTGAAATGATTCGGAAATAGCTGTAGGATGAATTCCTCTGTACAATAAATTCTCAGAGGCTTCAAGTAAACTTCCAGCAATAATGACTACACTGGTTGTTCCATCTCCAGCTTCAATATCTTGTGCTTTGGAAAGTTCGACAAGCTAAAAAATGATAATAATTTATTTTTTATAAAAAAAAAGCTGTTTGTTAATTAAAGAAAAATATTTTTCAACATTTAACCCTTGGCTAAATTATTAATTTAATAAATTCAAGGGGAAAATACACTAGATAGTTTGACGTCAAATATTTCTTTTCGCAAACTATGAAAAGACATTTCTAGAAAAAATAAAATCAATCTTTAATACCATTTTAGCAGCAGGGTGTATGACATTAATTTGTTTTAAAATAGTTGCTCCGTCATTAGTAATGGTAACTTCGCCATTAGCAGCTTGGATCTAAAAAAATATTTTATTTTTTTAATAGATTCTATACTTTATTCGTAAGAAATATTTTTTTACCATTTTATCCATTCCGCGGGGACCCAAACTTGTTCGGATGGCATCAGCAACGGCTGAAAAAAAAAAATTGAAATTAGAATGACAAGATTTTTCATTATATGAAACAGAAATGAAATTTATTATTAGTTAACATATAAAACCTGGTTCTTACTCATAAATACTTGTATATATATATATATGTATAGGTATATACTATCTTAATGATACTGTAATATATTAAACATTTAATATGAAATAACTTATACATTTCTAAGTAAATTTAACACAAATCCATATCATTTTAATAAATATTCAAAATTTAAATAAAACAAAGACAAAAATTTTGAAATTTTTTTATTAACGCCAAATTTCTAAAATTTTAATATAATCTTTCCAAAATAGTTTTTTCCCAAAGGATCCTTTGGGAAAAAACTATTTTGTAAATGTCTCCACGGCAAGAATCCTCAGTGCATAATCTTTCCATTTCAGTTTTTCTCTGTCTATTTTATTAGAAATTCTTAAAAAACAAAATTTTTAATTAGTAACAAACAAAACATATCGAGATTATGTTGATTTGTCTCTCAAATTGAAAATTGACATATTTTATTTAAATTGTATTAAATTGATTCAAATGTTTGTATTTATGTTAAATTTACTTAGAAATGTATAAGATATTTCATATTAAATGTTTCTTAAATTAGAGTATCATTAAGGTTGATTAGAAAGGATCTGAAAATGGAAACTTTACATGAGATCTTAATAAATAAGGAAGGTGGGTATTTGCTGGTCTGGTTAAGTCTCTGTTGACTTGTGAGTTAGATAATCCATAATCTGAATTGAGGCATTATTCAACATGTATAAATATATTGACCGAGAATTCATGTTATAGAGATTTCCCGCGTTCTAAAGCAAGTGACTGAATAAATTGCTTTGCACACTCCCATCCAAAGAGCCAATATAAATTATTTGGACTCGAACCCAGGTTCTGTTGAAACTTTAGATCAGTAATCCATAGCTTATCTTGCTTAGCCACTTGCCGGCTCTACCCTCTTTTTTGTATTAAATATTAATTAAAAAATTATAAATATAAAAAAAAAATAAAATAATTAGGTTGATATAAGCCTGAGGCCCTGGAAATTTTATAGACTTCAGCCTCAATGAATATGATCTGGTAATCTCTTGCAAAATTTCAGGGCTTCCCAGCCTTGATTTTTACTCCCCTATGATTTAGTTAATAAATTATTAGATTAGGCTACTCGGCCATTCTCCCTTTGAAAAATTGATAATTAAGAGTCTGGGAGTCGATTCCCACGGTATGCTGGGCCAAGAATACTTTGACTTCTATTAAATAACTGTCAACGAAACCAAAGCAACCCACATCAGTGAAATGCAGTAGGCCCAGAGCTATTGTCTAATTAAACATTGGTATATGAAGAAAGCGTTGTGATTTCTATCATCTTTTTTTATTTGTTTATTTTGAAGCTTTATTTAATAATTAACATTAATGTATAAAAAGAAAAATGGTAAAAACAAATGATGAACATAAGGAACTGAATACGCCGATTCCATTTTCCTTAAATGGTAAAAGAATAGAACGATGAAGTGTAGGAAGATGGGGAAAGGGGGGGAGGGGGGAGGTGATCTCTCTTTATACCGCTCTCATTTTTAATTATATTTAATAATTGATTTATAGAAATAATTAATTATGAGAAAAAAAATTATATTATCACCGAAAACCAAAGTTTTTATGTCAGTATAATTTTAGAAAATAAACTTTAAATTATAATCTTTAATTGAAACTTGATATTAATTATTAGTTGGAATTAAATTAATATTAAATATGTTAAAAATCTTTCCTTTACATTTAATTATCAATTTGAAAGAATTTTTCATTACCTTTTGCTGCACGGATATTGCTGACTCGAATATCTGTTGGTTTTGTTTTATCTTTGTATGCACCAGTTTTTGGGATTGTTAAATCCCCACCTCCTTGTAGTCTAGGTGGTTTAGTCATAATTTAATTAAAAAAAAGTATTAAAAAATTCAAGATTGATTTGATATTATAGGATAAAGTAAAAATTTTAAGGAGCAGAACAATGGCGGTGTACAAGACAAAAAAAGAAAGAACAAGATGCTAGTTGATTTGCCGAGATGGACATGAAGTTAGTTTCACGTGGATTCTTACATTTAGCCAACATACTACTAATTAATTTTTTAAATAAATAATCATGTCGAAATTGATTTTTTAATCTTTAAATTCATGTCTTTTATATTTATCAATTCATTTTTGATATTTAATATATATACATATATATTAATATATTTAAATAATTAAAAATTTATTACAAATAAATAATATGTACAAGAGATATTTTTTAAGCTTTTCATTTTAGGATAATTAAAATAAATTTTGTATAAAAATTGTAAATTTTAAATATGATCTGACTATGAAGATTTTCTTAATTTAATTTATTCTTGATGACCTATCATCACGGGGTTACAAACTTAACTTCAAATCATGTCGCCAACATGTCATATTTAAAGACATTGACATTTACATTTCCGTCCATGTTTACTTTCTAAATTTAATTAATTTTTCACTGATTTTTATATTTCACAAATGTAAATTTTTGGTTAAATAATTTCTTTTTATTTCAAATATATAATTTTAAGTTAATAATTATGACATTCAGGAGATCCCGATTATTAAGAAATTATAAATTTCTTATCATTGTTATTGTAATATTAATATATTTAATGCTTTATAATAATAATACATTCTCAAAAAAAGACACAAGTGACTCGAAATTTGATTCAGATAAGGTAATTTTTTTATTTATTTTTTTTTTTAGTGTGTGTACTAAAAATTTAAACATGTTTCTCTTAGGCGGAACCTGAATTATTGACACATTTAGGTAATTTTGAACCTAAAGAAATTAAAGAAAGGTCTGGACCTGGAGAAGGAGGAAAGCCACATATTTTACAAAATTATCAACAAAACGATGGAGCTTCCTCACTCTTAGAATATGGAATGAATATGGTCTGCTCTGATGAAATTTCCCTTGACAGAAACATTCCTGACACAAGATTAGAAGAGTAAGTTCAACTTCAATTATATGCCGATTTGATTGTTTCTTTTAATGATGTCCTAAAAATAAAAAGAATTAATCAAGAAAATCTGACAAAAACTATCGCTATTTATTTTTACTTTTTTAATTTAAATAGTAATCTATTGATATAAAAGATGAATCACAATTCATATATTAGGGTAGTCTTTATTTTGCAATGTTTTTTTTTTTTTATATAAGTATAGTGAGGGACAATATTAAGTTCCACCCATGCTTTTTCTACTTGTGATTATTTCATTGTTTTTATAAAAGAAAATGAAAATCTATTGGAAATTTTCTCGGTGTGAACCATGAAAGTTTCCATTAAAAAATATATAATATTTTTTTTTAAAACAATGAAATAATCACAAGTAGAAAATCCATGGGTGGGACTTGATATTGTCCCTCACTGTACCTGCTTAATTTTTACTCAACGAAAGAAAGGATTAAAAAAATATTTGCAAAATAAGGACCATCTAATTTATATATTTGTATATATTTTTAGATGTAAATACTGGAAATATCCAACAGATCTTCCAAAAACAAGTGTAATTATTGTTTTTCACAATGAAGGATGGTCTACATTGATGAGAACTGTTCATAGTGTTATTAACAGAACACCACCTTATTTACTTAAAGAAATCCTTCTTGTGGATGACTTTAGCAATAAAGGTATATTATTATATGTACTTTACAATTATTTTTGTCCTTGCCCATATCAAAGAAAGAATTTTTTTCTTTAAATTCGACTCTTAAAGTTAAGTAAAAATAATGATTGGTTTTACTAAGGAAACAAATAATTCTTAATAAACGCACTTTTAAATAAACTATTTTTTTTCTTTTCAGAAAATCTTAAAGGAAAGCTGGAAGATTATATTACAAGATTTAATGGTTTGGTGCGTATCATAAGAAACGAAGAACGCGAAGGTTTGATTCGTACCAGATCGAATGGCGCAAAAGAAGCAAAGGGTGAAGTGATTTTATTTCTTGACGCACACTGCGAAGTCAATACCAATTGGTTGCCTCCACTTCTTGCACCTATTTACAGAGACAGGTTATTCAAGCTTCAATCACTTTTAGATTTTTTTTAAGTCAACGTTGGAAATAAACCTTTAAAAGCGAGTTGTCCAAAATTCATGTTGATTCTAATAAAAAAAATCTTTAATCCCACTCTACTCAATACATCCCGTGTATATATATATATATTAACTCACCAGAAAGTTAGTGGACAGGTGATGCTATTAAATTTCCATTTATTATTATTTTATTTTTTTTTTTTTTTTAAATTAATTCAATATCAATTTTTGATAATATCAAAATTCAATTAATAAAATTTCTATTTTATTTAAATAAAGGAGATATAAACAAATTCTATACAACTTTTATATCTGAAAGGAAAAAATTTTATGATGTGAGAAGTCTTTTTCTTTAGCCCTGGGTGAATAAAATCAAAATTTTGATATTATCAAAAATTAATTTGGATAAATTTTTTACACTAAATAAAACAAATAATAATTATTATATATATATATAATTTTATAGCATCACTTCTCCAATAATTTTGAATACTAATAGATATTATTTTATAAAGAAACCAACAAGACGAATGCAGCCAAATATTCTTTTATTTCAATTTTCGCCCTCACCACTGACGTTTCGGCCCGAGTACTAGGCCATCTCCAGAGCTGCATACATATACAGTACAAAATTAGAAAACCCGGCTGACAATAATCTGTATATGTATGCAGCTCTGAAGATGGCCTAGACCTCGGACCGAAACGTCAGCCGTGAGGGGGCGAGAATTGAAATAAAATATTTGTCTGCAATCTTGTTTTTTTTTTTGCCGAATCCATCACCATTAAGCCTACAGCCACAGATCTTCATCAATTGATAAAGAAACCATACAAACTTGTTCAGTGAGAATCACTGAATTCTCACTGAACAAGTCAATGAATAACACACCCATAAAGAAAATACATAATAAATGTATTGTGCCCTTTTAACAACTCCGGGACAAATACAATTTGAAAGACTGATGATGAGGAAATAAAGTTTTCTCGAAACGTCTCATTAATTGTAACAAAATCGGAGGCTTTAATTTTGGCTGCACCTGCTTCCTTCCTTGTGTATAAATCAACAGCCACGTACTTCATTGGTTAAATATATTTTATATAATTTTTTTTAATTTACAGGACTGTATTAACCGTTCCAGTTATAGATGGTATCGACCATAATACTTTTGAATATAAAACAGTTTATCAGAACGGACATCACTATAGGGGAATATTTGAATGGGGCATGTTATATAAAGAAAATGAAATATCCGCCAAGATGATTGCTGAAAGGCCTCATCACAGCGCTCCTTACAAGTATTACTACCATAGTTAATTCTTTTGTTTTCTTTATTTTTAAAATATTTATTTTTTTTAGGTCTCCAACCCACGCCGGTGGACTTTTCGCAATAAACAGAGAATACTTTTTATCCTTAGGGGGATATGATCCTGGTTTATTAGTTTGGGGAGGGGAGAATTTTGAATTATCTTTCAAGGTATTTAATTAATTCTCAAATGATAATCTCTTGTTGATCTATTTAATATATATATTTATTTTAGGTTTGGCAATGCGGTGGAAGTATTGAATGGGTCCCTTGTTCAAGAGTAGGACATGTGTATAGAAGTTTTATGCCTTATACCTTTGGCAAATTGGCTTCGAAGAAAAAAGGATCATTAATTACGATAGTGAGTGGATTTTTTTAAAACTGGTGACTAGTAATTTCCAGATATTTAGCTTTATTGTCCCGAGTGGATAGCGGATGCAACTTCAGTTAAAAACAAAACAAAAAAAATAAGATTTTTTAAATTTAATTGTTGACGTTTCGGACGCCACTCGCTTCCTACCTCAGGACAATCGTCAAACAAATACAGATGGACATATTTTTAACTAAAATTGATCTTGAATGGAATAATACAATTTCAAAAGTTGAAAAACTGAATGTATTTTTTTGATGAAATTGTATATTCCATTCACGATTTCAATTTTCGTTAAAAATAAGTACATCAGTATTTGTTTGACGATCAATTGTCCTGAGGAAGGTCGCGACAGGCGTTCGAAACGTCGACAATCAAACAAAAAAAAACTGATAAAAATTTATTTTCTTGTTTTCCTGGCTGGTTATCCATATATTAATATTTACATTTGGCGCCTGTCACTTCTTGCGATGTAGAAAGATCATTTTCTGCTTTTCTGCTACATGCTCTCAGATAAACCCATGTACGAAGAAAATTTAGAGAAATTGTTGTTCATTGTTATAAAAAAAATAAAAATATAATATAAAATACGACCCGATTTGTGATAGGATGAGGGATGGCGTCACCCGTAGTTTCAATCTTCACACAGATGGCAGAAATTTTTCATTTTTTTTATTTATATTTTTTGTTTTTTATTTTTATTTCAAGTTAGGAGGGGGGGGGGGCAACTGCCCACCCCCCTTTACTCCCCTGGATCGCCCATGACTGCAGAAATAATATCAAAACGTTTTATTTCGTTGGTAAAATTTTTTTTAGGTCTGAGATCCTGTATCCAGAATAGAAAGTGACAAAAGAAAATTTGAATTTCTAACCAGTTATTTAAAAAATTTATTTTTTTTAAATCACCTCTTTTATTGTACTTGATAAAAATTTTGAACTAATTATTGTTTATTTATTTTAGAATTATAAAAGAGTTATTGAAACTTGGTTTGATGCTAAACATAAACAATTTTTCTATACTAGAGAACCTCTGGCTAAATTTTTAGACCATGGAAATATAACTGAACAATTAATGCTTAAAGAAAAATTTAAATGCAAAGATTTTCAATGGTTTATGGATAATGTGGCTTTTGATGTATACGACAAATTTCCAGAACTTCCACCCAATTTATATTGGGGAGAGGTATTTTGTTAATACTTTTATATTTTGATTGTATTATTTATTTATTTATTTATTTTTAAATCTTCAGCTTAAAAATATTGCTACCCAGAAATGTTTAGACACAATGGGAAATGATCCTCCGAACTTAATGGGTTTAAGTCTTTGTCATGGTTTTGGAAATAATCAGGTAATTAATAAGTGAAGGTTTTTATTTATTTATTTTTTTTATTTATTAAAATTTTTTATAGTTAATGCGCCTTAATGCGAAAGGTCAACTTGGAGTAGGCGAAAGATGTATTGATGCTGATTCACAAGGAATCAAAATAGTCTTTTGTAAATTAGGAACTGTACATGGCCCTTGGAAGTACCAAAAGGTAAAAAAATATTTGATATATGAATTTTAATCAAAAATTTATTTCTAAACCCAATTTACAATAATATTTTTAATATTAAATTATTTTTTAGGATACAAAAACTCTATTTCATACTATAAAGAAGAAATGTATGGCAGTTCATCCTCAAACGTCTCATATATCCGTGCTGCCCTGTGATCAAGTTAATACATATCATCATTGGACATTTAAAGAAATACATCTTTATTAAATATTTAAATTACCCATAAAAAGAGAAAGAGAGAGAAAAAAAGACCTTAATTGAATTAAAAATTTGATCATATTTATTTATATAAAAAAAATAAATACAAAACGATATTATTTTTCATAAAAAATTAAAATTTTTATTTAAATCATCAACTCGTTTGCTTTGAAAGGTGTCGATGATTTAAATTTTTTATGCGTCACATAAACTCATACGTTGTTATCAAAAAATGAAAAAAAAAAAAAGGTGTGTGGTATATATTTTTATATATTTAAGTTTGAAATATATATTTAATATTTCTTCTAATCATAATCGGCGTAAAATATTAATGCTCAACAAAATACGCTCTTCCCTTTTGGGGTTTGAAAATCAATTTTTAAAATTTTGAATAGATTTCGTTGATCGAAAGGTAAATATTTATATTTAAAAATAAAGAAAAATTTTATTTAGGAATTTTAAAAATATCATAATTAGTTTTAATAATACAAATGTTCCTAAAATATATTATTTTCCCTTTATATATATATATATATATATATATATATATATATATTTGATCTATTTTGGCTTTCATCATTTATTTATCGATATTAATATAAAAATACATAATTTAATATATAAGTTTTTATACAAATTGTTTGCTGTGTTGAAAAAAATTGTAATAATAAAAAATTAATCATTTTTTTTTAATTAACGTTTTTTTATTAAATAACCTCGCTGTCCTATCCCTTTTAATAATTTTCTCTCAAAAATTTCAAATAGTGAAGTTATTTAATTGAAGGTCTTAATAGCACTTTAAATTCAAAATTTTCATAATTTTTTACTTTCTCTTACCTCTATATATGTTAATATATATAGAGAAAGTATTGGATTCATGTCAAAAATTCGATGTCGAGATTTTGATTGGATATACACGTTTTGAGGTCCCCAAAAAAGTGGTTTTCACAACATGGTCTGTCTGTGAACAAAATATCTCAAGAACCTGATTTAAGTTAGGCACCCCTCTGGCATGTGACACGATGCTTTTGAGCAAAATCGGCCAAAGTGTACTAATACTTTACTGATGTACTTCTTCAGTTTTTTCGATTTTCTCAAAATTTGCTATAACGATTTTGATTAAAATTCAAAAATCAATTATTATTTTTTTTTTTTTTTTATGCTCTTTAAAATGTATAGGCCTATTCTCAATTTGCTCTCAAAATTGTTTGAAGACTACTTTACTCTTGTACTTCATAAGAAAGATAGATGAAATGGTTTCCAGGGTAACAAAAAATCAATATTTTCCCATGTTTATAAATTTTACATCTTGAATTCAAATGTACCGTACTGTAGGACACAATATATGTCAACACAAAAAATCTGGTGTACTGTGCGACCAGACACACCAGATTTTTTAGAGATCAAGTTATTAAGGCCGCCAGGATTATTTTTGTTCACTTAAGAATTCTATAGTTTATTTGGAAAAAAATTATATTTGATTTGGAAATCTTTAAGCCTATAGGTTATATAATAGATGGAAAAAATTGATGGCGAAAAACAAAAAGAAAACTCCTAAAAGATAGAGGCAACTTAAAGGGTATCCATAATTGGGGGTTGTCCGTCTGTCTGTCCAGCCGTCAGGTGAACTTGGAATTTCGAAATAGAGTAATCCTGAAAAAATATGCGGTTTTCTAAATTTCCAAATGCGGAGGCTCAAAAAATTTTTGAAAATTCATATTTTTACTTTGTCTCACCTATATATGTAATATAATATATAGAGAGAAAGTATTGCGATCATGTCAAAAATTTGAGTTGAGGTGGAAATACATGTTTTGATGTCACTTCTTCTTCTTCTTCTGTCCTCGCCTGATTATTCCCGTGGTGCGAGGTCGACGGAGCAGGTGGGGGGTCGACGGAGGAGGTGGGGGTTTTTGAAACCGGGAGGGAATAGAACAGGCCGGCCAGTCGCACGGTCTGACGCCTGTTGAAAATATAGAAGAGACTGACATGCAAAGAGCAGAACTACTGCCAGTCCCAGCTAGGGCAGCTCGTGGTCGCCATCCACGTACCCACAAGATGTGGGCCCCTGAGCAAACATGTTTTGATGTCACCTGAGTCCAAAAAAAAGTGGGTTCCTCAAATTGGTCTGTGTGTAACGATCTTAAGCATGAAGGAATTGAGCTATGTGATTGATAGGGCTCGGATTTCGCCCTATTTGCCTTTTTTTAATTTATGGCTTAAAATTTAGGCCAATATGATATGTATACGTTTCATGAAATTCTGAATAAAATAAGAGGCATTTGTTAGTGCCTATAATGCCTATTTTGGCCGATTTTGGGTTTTAGTGCCTATTTCATCTATAAATGCCTTTTTTTAGTGCCTATTTTAAGTTCAAAAAGCCAATTTCAATTTTTTACGAGCTATACATAGGGTAAATTTAAAATTTTTTGAATTATCAAGAAAATATTTCAAAGGGGGGGGGTAATTACCCCTCCCCCCCGAGATTTGAAAAAAAAATACTTTTTTTCGAAAAAAAAAATAATTTATTTTTAATATAAAATTTTAAAAATTAGTACTTAAAAATTTGATTTCTATTTATATTCTGCCAAACAAGTACAGAATGCGCCTTTAAATTACCGAAATTAAGAAAAAATTGTGTGCTGTGCGACCAGTCACACCAGATTACCAAAAATAAGACATCAATTTTTTAAATTTTTTATATTATTTCTTAATTTCTGCCTTTTAAGTGCCTATTTTTACAATAAATGCCTTTTTAAGTGCCTATTTTAATAAGTTTTAGTGCTTAGTTGCCTGCCTATTTTAAAGATTTTTAGTGCCTATAAATCCGAGCCCTAGTGATTGAAATTTTATATTTAAGTTAGATCAGGGATGGGCGTTAATCAGTTACATGTATTTGAAATACAGGATACCAAATACAATATTAATTGGTATCTTGTAACTCGTTACAGCATAGGCAAGGTAATTGCTATCTTGTATTTCGTTACATTTTTTTAGTAATTGTTATCTGAAATTCGAGATACCAAATACTTTTTTTTTTTAATTTGCGCCTTTAACAATTTCTTAATTAGTCAATACTCTACTTAATTAGTTTAGCATAAAAATTGATAAATGTTTGAAAAAATATTTTATAATGAAATATAGAAGGGCCATCTTATGACCAAAAGATAGAGAATGCTAATTCTATTATATTTGAATTTTGGGATAGAGTGATTGGAAATAATCTCACTTGTCATTTATATTCATCGACCTTTGATTTCTTTACCAATCTTTATTCTTCATTTTGATTAAAGTAAAAAATTTATTATTGAATATACTCAAAAAATTTTTTAAACAATTTCTTAATTAGTAAATACTCTACTTAATTAGTTTAGCAAAAAATTGATAAATATTTTAAAAAATATTTTATAATGAAATATAGATTGTTAAAAGCTGCTAAAACTACTGTAGCGCCATCTTATGAGCAAAAAGGGAACTTTATCTTCTGACCGTCTCTGATCTTCTGTTAAAAACATGAAGATGATGATGACAATTTTGAACAACACGTGTTTGCATAAGTATGTATATGTCACTAGTAAATGAACATTTACAATTATATTTCGAATTATTTTAATTTATATGTTGGTTATTAAATTAGTTTGATGTCTTAGAATTAAATAAAAAAAGTGTTTTATCAATAATTTTATAATGTTTTTATCAAACCAAATTTCTGGTTTTTTTGTTAGTTATATAAGACATGAAACAAATTAAAAAAAAAACTTAAATAAAATAATTGAAAATGTTCATTTACAAGTGACATACATACTGTACCAACACCAAAAATGGTCCATAGGAAAAGATCACCTAACTAATAAATTCTAGGAAATATTAAAATAGAATATTTGAAAAGAAAATGATAAGAGTGAACTGATAATCAGAAAAATGATATTTTTTTAAGTCAATGACAAGAAAATCAAAGGTTAAACTAATTTCCTAAAAAGTGAGAGTGTATTAGAAATAAGGGATACTAAATTTGTTATTTGGCATTAAAATTCGAGTGATGTATCTAAATAACTAACAAGTCAAAAGTCCAGAGACATTAAAAATTGGTTACTTTTGGAACTCGAGGCAGAAGGACAAATGACGAAGTTGACGTCAGGCAAGAGAGGAGATTTGACTATAAAATGCAGAGCAAAGAGAACTCGAGAGCTCCATTTATACTCAAACTTTTAACACAATTAAATAATTAAATCAAATATAATAATTAAAACAAACAAAATAATTAAATTTATATAAAAACAAAATAAAACAAACAAAAGCTTATTTTCTCGGTCCCGAGGGGTGTTTAACTTAAATATAAATAAAATTTCAGCCTCCTAGCTCAATTCCTTCATGCTTAAAATTGAACACACACACACACGGACAGACAGACCATGTCGCGAAAACCACTTTTTTGGATTCAGGGGACCTCAAAACGTGAAGATCCATCAAAATCTTGACATAGAATTTTTGACATGAATCCAATACTTTCTCTCTATATATATTAACATATATATAGAGGTAAGAGAAAGTAAAAATGATTCGGAATGACGTTCGAAAAGAGCGCCAGAGCAATAGCGAAATTGCCCTTGCCCTGTCAGGAGACAACAGACGGGGCGGGATATCGCGAGTTGATGCCAAGGTTGTTATTCGGAAAGAAGTAGTCAAATTTTATAAAAATTTTTTTTTAACTTTCTCTTACCTATGTATATATGTAATATATATATAGAGAGAAAGTATTGGTTTCATGTCAAAAATTCGATGTCGAGATTTTGATGGATCTTCACGTTTTGAGGTCCCCTGAATCCAAAAAAGTGGTTTTCGCGACATGGTCTGTCTGTGGGGTGTGTGTGTGTGTTCAATTTTAAGCATGAAGGAATTGAGCTATGAGGCTGAAATTTTATATTTAAGTTAAACACTCCCCGGGACCGAGAAAATAAGCTTTTAATCAAAATCGGCCAAAAAGTACTAGTACTTTACTGATGTACTTTTTCAGTTTTTTTCGATTTTCTCAAAATTCGCTCTAACGATTTTGATTAAAATTCAAAAATCAATTATTTTTTAGATGCTCTTTCAAATGTATATTCTCGTATTTGGTATTTTCAATGTATTTGAAATACGTAATTGGTATCTTGTATCTCGTTACACAAACCCGTGAATAATTGGTATCTTGTATTTCGTTACAAAAATCTGAAGTAATTGGTATTGGATTTTGTATCTCGTTACTCAAAATCGAGTAACTTGCCCATCCCTGAGTTAGATACCCTCCTAGATAGTCAAAATAAGCTTTTGAACAAAATCGGCCGGAAGTACTTTACTGAAGTACTTTTTCAGTTTTTTCGATTTAATCAAAATCGGTCGGCTCTAACGATTTTGATTAGAATTCAAAAATCAATTATTTTTTACATGCTCTTTAAAAAGTATATCAGTTCTGTGGAACTTATTACACATTTTTAAAATTTTTTTCCAATTTCAGTGTCGGTACGCCCATCTCTCTTAATAAATATCCAAATTTTTCGGTGTCCCAAGCCAAAGGTTTGGTCTATTTAAATTTTCCCTCCTAGAGTATGCTATGTTCACTGGATTTGACTTCAATTTCTTTTCTATGTTCATTCATATTTATTTTGACATTGAATCCGATTGAATCTGACTAACCTTTCTTAATTTCAATCAAAATTTTTAAATATATTAAAATAGTTATTTGTATTTTTAATAAATAACTTATATAATCATGTTGTTGAGACAAATATTTAGATTTCCAAAATATAATAATCTTTCAATTTTTTATTCACGTTATAGTACAAATGAAAATATTGAAGAAAACTCGGAAAGTCCTAAAATAGATGAAGAACAACTAAAAGTAATAAGAAATAAATCAAGATTAAATCCAAACCATCAAAATATGATGCATAATAAGGAACCGTATCCTGAACCTTTTATAGAATTGCACGAATCGGTTAATTATAAAAGAACTATGTTTGGACAGTATGGAAGTGAAGTAACAAATTTCAATATAGCATCTTGTTGGCCTGATAGAAAAACTTTAAGAGAGAATATTGAATATGAAAATATTAAATATCCATATTCACTTCAAAAATTAAAGGATATGATTTCAAGAAAAAATGAGGAAGAAAAAAATCAAAGACTCCAAAGGTATAGAAATAATAATTTATTATATCTGTCATTTGTTATGATTGTTGTTGTTATGTCATAGTTTATTCCTTGATTGCTTCGTTCAATTGCTTAACACCTTTAATAAATATAACAAATAACTGCCGACGAGGATGTAATTGTTATCGATCCAAGTTTATAAATATTGTTCTCTGTTACCATGTGTTCATACTATTATTTTGGTTTTTACATTTTAGGATTTTAGGTATTTTCTCGTTCACGAATCTCATCCTGGTATGGGTATTATGAAGACTCTTGCGAGGAGTCGTGTTTGGTGGCCTGTTGAGCCTTTTATTTAAAAATGCATTAAATGTTAAATCAGTGATTCCCAAAGTGGTCTATATCTCCAGGGGCGAGAAAGTTTTTAATTGCTTTTCCATCTTCATATCTATTGGAAAAAGGTTTCAACGCGATTGCCATTCTTCTAATTGGTACCCGGGGTCGGCGGAATAGGTTTTTTGCCACCGGAAGAAATAGAACAGGCCAGCCCGTCGCACGGTCTGACACCTGTTGAAAATTTAGAAGGAAGGGACAGACATGTAAAGAAAAGAAGAACTGCCAGTCCCAGCTCGGGTAGCTCGTGGTCGCCATCCACGTACCCACAAGATGTGGGCCCCTGAGCAGTAAAATTTATAAACATGGCTAAATATTTATCTTTTGTTAGTTACCATGGCAACCATTTCTACTATTTTTCCTATGAAGTACAAGACTACACTTCTCTACAGATAGACATCAGTCAAAACACATTTGGAGTTGCTATATTAACTAAACAGGGGGTCTACCCAAAACCAAAAAACATGGCAAGTGATCTACCAGACTGAAAGTGTGGGGACCTCTGCTCTAAATCTATTCCAATTCCTTGACCTAATACTACAAAATCTTGGTTGATGATCCATATGGATTTTGCTGGTCCCATTGATGGTAAAATTTTATTAATTCAAATCGTTTCTTATTTGCGGTGGCCTGAATAAGTCACAATGAAAATTCTGTCAAATCTTTTAACAATACAGCAGCTTAGCAAAGGTTTTTCTATACATGCTATTTCCCAATTGCTTGTTTCTTATAATGGTATCACCATGTTCTGGATTCGAGGATTTTTAAGCGAGAATGACATTGAAAATGTTACGATCAGCTCCTTTTCATGATAGTAACCGAGAACAATATTTATAAACTAACTTGCATAAAAAGAGTAATCCTCAACAATTAGTTGGCGATTAATGGACCATTTTTTTAGCCCCTGGAACAACTGTAGTTGCGAATTCAGAATGACCTGCTTTATTTATAATCCCTTCTTAAGCAATCGAACGTTTCAATATTTATTTACAACCAAGGAATAAATAAAAAAATGGAAAAGAATACATTGAAATTGTAGAAAGGTTCTTAAAAAATTAAATGACTAATATAAGAATATATATATATATATATATACCTATATATGCAAAGGTTCTAAATCAAGAGTTTTGTAATAGCAAGAACCAAAAAATGTTAGAGAAGCCAAGTCTTTTCTTGTGTTAGTTAATTTTTATTCCAAAATTATTAAGGATTTAGTACCAAAGGGGTAAAGGAGTAATTCCCCCTCCCCCGAGATTTGAGAAAAATATTTTTTTGAAAATTAAATTTTATAAATAAGAAATTATATATAATATTTAAGATATTATATATATCGCGTATATGAGCCGCGAAATTTATACAATTAAATATTTATCAATTCATATATCCGAAAAAATAAGGGTGTGCCGCCGGGAGTCGAACCACGGATCCTCCGATTGGTACTCAGAGTGCCCTAACCACTAGACCACAGCACGACATTCGGATAGTATGAAGTTCACTTATGAACTCACTTGGAAAGCAAATTTAGTCATCAGGAGAAATGGACCAATTATTCCATCTGGATTGCACCTGGTCGAGGGATAAATTTGTGGCACCGTTCATGGGTCCATTTCTCCTGATGACTAAATTTGCTTTCCAAGTGAGTTCATAAGTGAGCTTCATATATCCGAATGTCGTGCTGTGGTCTAGTGGTTAGGCACTCTGAGTACCCAATCGGAGGATCCGTGGTTCGACTCCCGGCGGCACACCCTATTTTTTCGGTATATGAATTGATAAATATTTAATTAAATTTTATTTTTAATATAAAATTTTAAAAATTTGATTTGTATATATATTCTGGTAAACAAGTACAGAATGCAACTGTGAATTATCGAAAGTAAGAGAAAGTTGAGTTGTGTGTTGTGCGACCATCATACCAAATTACTCCCCCCCCCCCCCCCCGTAAAACTTCTGGATCCGCCCTTGATTAGTACTCGATAAAATCGTCTTCAAAAAACTGTTTTAAATTTGGTCAGAATTGCAAAACTGCATTTCAATCTATAAATCAAGCAGTTATATCCGGTAATGTATTAATAAAATATATTAATATAAAATTTTTTTTATTTCAGAGAAAAAGAAATTTTGGATAAAATGAGTAATCTTGACAAGTTGAAAGAAAATTTGAGAGCGAAAATTAAAAAAAAGGAAGCTGACGCTTATGCTGCTTTGGTAATTTAATATTATTTATATTTATATATTTTCAAGAGGATAAGGAATAAATCCCAAAGAAGAAAGCAGCCAAATTTATTTCATTTAATTTTAATAAAAATTCTTAATCACTTGCTGACGTTTCGGTTCGGGTTTGAACCATCATTGGAGCTACAAACATGGAAAATAATACAAAAGATGCTTTTTGTTTTACAAATCATTTGAAAAGACCTAATAAATTAATTAATCATACCTGTGATTTTGTCTTTATGTTTTTATACAATACATTCAAACTATTATGGAGCCAAGGATAGAGCAAATTAATATTATAATATAAAAACAGTTGAATATAATCTCAAAATATCTTTGTGTAGTGGCAGGAAATAGAGCCTAGTACATAGGAGTAGGACGATACTTAGGCAATGCAAGGTTTTCCGGGATATTAAAGAAATAAATTTGGCTGCTTTCTTCTTTGGGATTTATTCCTTATCCTCTTGAACATAATACTACAGCTATAACAAATATTCAATCACTATATTTATATATTTATAATTTCATTAATAAAAATTAAGTTTAGGAGTATTTCATAAAGAACTATGAGTTTATTGATACATCTATAGAGAACGATCAGGACTGGCCAATTTCTCGGTGCCAAAGATTTTGTTGGAATTTTTTAGCAAGATATTTCAATGAAAATGACACAAATACAAAAAATAAAATTCTATATAATATATTTTTACTCTATTTTAGGCGAGAAAAGAACGATTAATTGAAGAAGTAAGAAAAGAATTTGGATTTAAAATTGGTGTTAAAGATGCCAGATTCAAAGAAGCTTATGAAAAGAGAGAAAAAGCTGAGAAAAAAATATTGAAAGAAGAAAGGAAAAAGAAAAAAGATGCAAAATTTGCTGAAAAAATTTCGAATCTTAAATTAGAGGAATAAATTTAAAAATATAATCTTAATGTAAATTAATTTTTATAAATATTATAAGAAGTTACTTTTAAATAAAAACAATATATTAAAATATTCAAGGTTTTTTTTTTTTTAAACTAGGCAGGCGCGGTCCTGGAAATTTTTTTCTGACCCATCTTAGTATATATAAATGTATAAAAACATATTTGAGGTTGAAAAGTTGTAGTTAAACAGACGTCTACCGCCCATGGGCGTAATTAGGGCTCCCCCAGAAGGCTCGTGCCCCCCCCCCCCCCATGGTTTAAGGGGGGAGGGGGCAGCGACAAGAGTCCACTGTCTAGGGGCGACAAATGTCTAAATCCGCCCCTGAGAAATAGGAATGATTCTTTAATATGTATTTAAAAAAGAATTCAATAAAAGACAAAAATATATAGGATGATATTTATTTAAATACTTAATTTTATTTTTTAGATATTAACTAAAAGTCTAAACTATAAATCTATTATTATCTACTAAACCCTTGCCATTTATTTTGATTTAGAGCTAACATTTTGATTAATGAAAATTATATTTTATAGCCTATTTATTATATATATTTTATATATAATTATTTAAAGAGTAGATAGAAATTTACATCTAATTGAAATCTTTTTTTTAATAAGTTACTCGTTATCCGATTATATGCAACTAATAAAACTATTGCTTTTCAATATTTGTACTGTGGTTATTTTTTTTTTAAAGATATACATAAATAAAAAAAAAAATAAACTATTAAATAAAAAATATAGTGGACGGATATTCGAGAAATGGAAAAAAAATTGAGAGAAGAAAAAGTAGCGATTTTTTCAACATTAGTATCGAAAATTTACTCCTAATGTCGAATGTTGGGGGGCTCTGCGGAATTTATCTCGTTGGTTCCCATATATATATATATATTTCCCTTCTCAGAAATAATAACTTCTAGTGTTGGTGCGGATCACAAATCGCAGGCGCCTTGACTTAATCGGGTCTTAAAATTTCTAGTATGCCACTGTAGGTTTTCGCTGGTTAAGTTTTTGTTTACTATTTAAATCCGATTTTTCTCATTATAAATTAAAATGTAAATAGCGATTAATGATATACTGTATTATATACACCAAGATGATTAAAATTAATATTTTTCTTTCCAGGGAGGGGGTTGATATACATAGAATATTAATAACATGAAAATTTTTTAATATTATTTTATGCCGGATAACGACGTAACGTAAATTAAAAAAAAAGAAAGATATATATATATATATATGAAATATAAATTTTAACTAAAATGGCAAAGATTTATTTCATTTATCCAAATCAAAAGTAATATGATGGTCAACTATTTTATATTCTATAGAATACAAAATTGCTTTGAATTAATTATCCTTTAATGAGGCTAATTTATTAAATTGAAAAATTAGCATTTCCGAAATGTTGAAAAAGATTCGTTAAAACGATATGACACTAATGGCAAATAATAATAAAAGAGGATCGAAAAATAAAGCACAATTTTTTACAAAATTTTTCTATAAATTTTAAATTTGTTGTTACATAAATAAGTTATATTTTTAATTGATAGTATGTTAATTTTTATGATCACTGAACATCCCCACAAAAATTCTGTATTTTACATACAACAGTACTGAGCTTTTAAAAAGTGGTCTGACATAGTAGATGATAAAAAGTCATACATTTTAAAAATTTACGAGGAAACCCTTAGGCCTTGGCCCCCTGCATGACGTTTTGGACATTCATTCTGAGGTTTCTTCAGATTCGAATACATTACAAAGGATCTACAAAAAAAAAAAAATGCTCTGCGTTGCTTTTCAATCCTCGGGCTTATAAATTTAACGAATCTATAAATGGCCAAAAATGCAAAATAAAAAAAAATATTTTAGAAAAATTATTTAAATTAGAAATTAAATTTTAGTAGGATATATTTATATTAATTATTATGAATTGAGTCTAATGTCTTTTAAAATCACTATCACAAGAGATTGGATAATAAACAACAAAATATCCAACAATTTTCTGTAAGGTACAAAACATTTAAACTGTACATAAAATGGGTGACGATATGATTAAATATATACATAATTTGAAACAAAGTAGTACAAGATGAATATTTAAAATATCAAAGTTTAATTTTATTTTGATTTTTATTTAAAATAATTTTTAGGCCTATTTAAAAAAAAAAAATTATTTATTTGTACTTGTACCACCTTGTTTTTGGTCATCTATAATTAATTTTAAAATTATTTATATATATATATATATTCATTTATAAATTTAATATTATGGAGTTCTATAAAATTTCAAAAGTATAGATCAAAACAATGTTAAGAAAATTTTATTTAAATAAATGATTTTTTAAATTTATTTTCAATATAAAAATAATTTTAAAAAAATTGAACTAATTAAAATTTATTTTTTTTATCAAAGATTAGAAATTTTAATATCAATGGTAATATTTAAGAGATATTTATTTTTTTAATACAATTAATTTTTGAAAAAAATTAAAATAAAAAAAAAATAATGAAAAATTCCTTCAAAATGTATTTATTTTCAAGATATTTATAAATTTGATAGTATAAAATTACGTAATTTGTAAAATGATAATAATGAGTATTAAATTTTATTTTACTAAATGAGTGATTTTTCTTTAATTAAGCATAGTTAAATTAAAATAGCATATTGTTCATATATAATATAAATATACAGCTGTAGAAAAAGAATTATTCCTAGGTTTTTTTTTTTCATGTGATCTATGCATTATCACATATATATAGTCACCATACATTTAAGATTATGTCTGTAAGTTCCGATAATCAGACGTCCAAAAAAAATTATTAAATAGTTCTTTCAATCAGTCAAAAATTTATTGGCTATCACAAAGTACTAGAAATAAAAGACATTTTGGTATTAATTGTAGTTTATTATTTAATAATTAGTAATATAAAAATTGTTGTTACTAACTATAATAAAATACATGTTTTGGCCACTATTTCTGCAGCCGTCACCAGGTGATGCATTGACATTTCCGAATTTTTATGTTATATATATATATATATATATATATATATATATATATATATATATATATATATGTTCTTGAAGGTTTCCGCGACCGGATGTATGCGAAGACAAGTTTTCTCGGGTTAAGTCGCGTGGGGTGCTGAGATTTACTCGACGTTTCGGCTCTCCTTTTGGAGCCATTTTCAAGAGAGAAGGAAGTTAGGAGGTAATGGTGGAGGGGGGTTGTTTACGGGGTCGCAGTCTTCCTGGTCCCCAGGTCAATTTGGTGGATGACTCAGAGGCGTGGATTGGTCTCTGAGAACTGGAGGAAGGTTGGGTGTGTGTAATTGTGTTCGGTTTAGGTTGACTACGGGGCCTCAATCTGCCTACTCCCCAAGTCGGTGTGTTGGTAGTGTGTTTGGTGGATGCCTCAGAGGTCTGGGTTTGTCTCTGAGGAATGGACAGTGGTTGGTTCTGTGTAATCGGGTTTGTGTTTGGTTTGGGTTGACTTTGGGGCCTCAATCTGCCTACTCCCCAAGTCGGGGTGTTAGCTCTTGGGGCCCCGGGAATATATATATATATATAGGTTTTATTTATCACGAATGTGTTTATTAAAGCTTTTGTGGTTTGTATTATTATTATGGGAGTTTTTAATTAATGACCACATTTTGTATTAATTATTTATTAAAAAGTTAGACCGAGCTTGAGCTCTTTTTTTTTTTTTCTTGAGAAAATTTGTAAAAAACTAAAAAAGTACATCAGTAAAGTACTAGTACCCGAGAACGAGATCGAACTGAATTTGTTTTGTATACCGAAAATGGTAAATATTTAAAATTTTAAAGAAATCGTTGAAGAAAATTTTGAAAAAATAGAAATCAGTAAATTATTAGTACTTGAATTTTCACAAAGATGTGACGTAGCATAATTTCATATTGGTTCCAGAAATAGTTTATATTTAAATTTGAAAAAAATCGGTAGAGCCGTTTTCGACAAACAACAATTCGACTGGTTATTTTCCAGTCGTTTTCAAAAACTTACTCAAGGGAAGCAACCTCTAAGCGACTGTTTTTATTTATCAGATGACTACTGCAGGAATTGTGACCGAAACGGTGTATTTTATTATAGTTAGTAAAAAATTTTGTATACTTATATTTTAAAAAACAAACCCGATTAATGCCAATATATCTTTTATTTTCTAATAACATTCGTGAGTCTTTGCCAAGGTAGCTTAGCATGGCACTTCTTCTTTGTCAATCACCCCCCTCCCCCTCCTCTTATTAAGCATCAGGCTGTGCGACGGGCCGATTTGCTTCTCTTCTCGAAAGCATCTAATTAATGCCAATCCCTATTAGGGTAAGGAAAAAAGATTATTATTAAATAATAATTTAAAAGAGATGATTCAGCTATGATGCAATATGCGTCAAACTTTTATTTGCAAATTAATCAAGAATTAAGATTTATTTTAGATGCAAATTTTTCTTTAATATTTATTATCCTCCAATTATTTTGACCTCCCTAGCCATTCTATTTTTTCCTGGATAAATAATTTAGTATTGAAGAAAAGGAAATTAAAATTAAAAATTTTTATAAAATTATTTTCTTACTGCGCCAAATTTTATTCCATCTTTTAACATGACAATCATATATATGTTTTCTAAATATATTGTAATAAAATGTATACATATTCCTAGTCACAGCTGAAAATGGTTGCAATAATGCGACCGAAATTTACTGTTTGAGTATATAAAAAAAAAGAATTTTTACTTTTATTCTCCATTATTCTATAAATTATCATAGTATCAATCATGGAATCAAGCTCTTAATCAAAAATTTGAATTAATTTTCTCTAACAATTTGTTCTAAATTGTCTATTAAGAGCATTTTGTAGAATTTTATTCAATTATGTTTAAAAATAATTGAAAACATAGAAAAGTTTATAGATTACAAATTTACTTGAGGAATTTTTCATTTCTAAGTAACTCCCTAAATACTTATAATAAATTAGTTAAATTTTAAATAGAAGAAAAAGTTGTTTCTTTAAATATTATACAGAAAATAAGTCTGAAAGAAGAAATATTAATTTTGGGTTAATTAAAATATCATAGTTTAAAATATTGGTTAATTGTTAAAAATAAAAAAAAATATTAAAAAAACAAAAGAAATTTAAATTTTTACTTATGAGAAATTAATTAACAACAAAATTTTTAATTGAACTTGAAATGATATTTGTGATTATTACACTTAATAATCTTCTTGTTAAAAAGAATTGTAATTATTTCCACCCATTTGATTGCCAAAACTCATACCCCCCATATTATTAGAATATCCTCTCTGAAAACCACCATTCCCTGGACCTGAAAGAAAAAAAATAATTTTTTTAATTAATAATAATTGGTTTAATTTCCTTTTTAGGGCCAGTTTCAAGACTTCAGGTCAAGTAACGAATTTAACCAAATGCTAGCTAACAAAATAAAAGAGGAATAATAAATAAACTATAGATTCTTTAGCAGTTGGTCATTATTAGAGCTCGGATGTTCATGCACAATCAAACCTTAAAATATGCATGCATTATAAAATGACCAAATATGCACAATGAAGGGAAAAAAACAGTAAAAATATGCTCTATCACAAATTGAGTCGCATTTTATATTATTTTTTTATAACAATGAACAACAACCAATTTCTTTAAATTTTCTTTGTTTAAGGACATGCGTTTATCTGAGAGCATGTTCTTGAACGCAGAAAATGAACTTTCTACATCGCAAAAAGTGACAGCGCATACTTGAAAGAAGAAATCTGGGACAAATTGAGGTTGAAATGTTGATATTTTACATTTCCACCCTGTAAAGCGCGAAAGTTTTAAAATATTAAAAATAATTTTTAATTTTTGTCACATAAATTAGACTTTAAAAGCAACTATACAAAATTATTCAAAACATGCTTTTTATGTTAAAATATGCATGAAAAATAAGGTTGTTTTGGTTAAAAATTAGCAAAACATGCAATGTGCATGGAATTTCTACAAAAAAAAGCCAAAATAGGCACATATGCTCGGAACAAATAGGATTATTTCGAAACAGATAACTGCAAAGTTTCAGGAACGTATTCTGCTTCTATACAAACATGCATTGCATGAAATCCGGGCTCTAGTCATTACCAAAATACGTTTTTTCTTCAGGGGCGATAGGCGTAAGCATAGTGTGCAAGATCATATGCGCAGTAATGAAAAGCAATCCGATTTTCCATAATGCTCATTCGCTGGACGCCTGATCGAACAGACCTAATTCAATAGTATAGTGAATTTAGCCACTTTATAAAAGCTATTAATAACACCGGTCAACACGATTTTTGGGTCTGGCATCTACATATGAAATTTTCGTTTCTCCTACTCTAAAAATAAAGGGAAAAATAATTTTTTTGATCAAAGTTTGCTTTTGTAGAAACTTGAGCAATTTTTCGAATTTTTGAAAAAAATCACTGATTTTTATTATATATATATTTTTTTTTTATATAATTTTATTTTAAATTACAATTAGGATAGTTTTTGCTGAAAATCACAAAATAACAAAAAATCAAGTTTAAAAATAAATATTTTTTGTATTTATTTTAGGTTTGTATGGGCTGTTTTGTATTAAACAAAAGCAAACTTTAAAAGTAAAAAATGGAAATTTAGTGTTTTTCGGTGTCTTGAATCAAAATTAAAAAATGTATTTGCATTAGAGGATGGAAAATCGCTTTATCTAGGACTAGCTACTTGACTTTTAGAGATAAACGTGGCCCTAAAAATATAGGAAATCTTGTTTAAAAGTGAGTACTAACCCATTCCGTAATTACCTTCGTTGCCTGGAAAATTGTTGAAATTGGGTCCATTATTGTTTGGTGTAGAGTTTAAAAACAATTCAATATATCTATGTTGCATGTGCCCCTTGTCCTACAAGCATTTAAATATTTGTTAAAAAATATGAAATGATTACATGTATTCAATTATTAAATTTTTTTGTTTTTAATATTGATTACATGTATTCAAGAATTAAATTTTTTTTTTTAATATACCTTATTCATGCTTTTGACGGCTTCTTCATGAGATGCAAATTCAACATCGGCTTCACCTGAAGCTCTTCCATTGTTGTCGTAAAGTAATCTAATATTGATTGGTATAATTGGCCTGAAAAACTGTAAAAAAAAATTTATCATATTATATCAAGTTTTATTTTATTTTATATTTAATGATGGGACGGTCCAAAAGTGTTCTCAAATTTTTCTCAATTCGATTCTAATCATAAATACAAACACATGGAAATTGTTATTAAAGGTGTATGATTGTTGAAAAAAAAATTGATATTTAGAAAATATAGATAATTTTAAAAAGATCGATGGTACAGAATAATCGTATATAGTGTTGGAATCATAGATAATAATCTGCAAAAATAGATGTACTGTTGGTCTTGGTGTGTTAAAGATTTAAGTCATGAAGACAGAATTAAGCATCGATGTTTTTTAACAACCGGTTAATCGATTATTTTTAAAATAAATAATCGATTATTTTAAAAATAAATAATCGATTATTTTAAAAATAAATAATCGATTATTTTGCACATTCATAATAATTATAATATATTGCTTAGACATGGTGTAAATACACAATTTATTTTGTATTATTTTCTTATTAATTATTATTAATTATTATTGGTCAAGTTACAAGATTTTAAGCAGGTAAGAAGAAAATATTGATTAAAGTTAAATGAGGGTGCAATACCCTATTTGCCTAACAACACACTTACCTTCAATAAAAAGTAGAAAAAGCAAAGGTGGGACTTAATATTGTCCCTCACTGTATATCTTCTAATTATAAATTAATTCGAAATAAAATCCAGAACTTGTATTTTCATATGAATGTTATTTTTTTCTAATTTAAAATTCTTAAAATTTCATAATAATCGAAAAATTAAAATGATTATTTTTATTTCAAATCACTTAGTCATTCTTAGTTTTTATGTTTGAAAGAATTTCAAGTCTAATTCGTACTTACGTTTGTAATATCAGCAATAGTTGCTCTGAAGGGAAGCCCGCGCATATGAATACAATGTCCAGTTCCGTTGGAACCACCGCCACCACCACCGCCTCCACCACCGTTCATTGGCCAATTATTAGTTGGACAAGTAGCCATCCTTCGGTTGGGAAAACCTCCATTGCTGTTCATATTCATTGGAAGTGCGCGACCCCTTGGGCCTGGACCTCCAGGACCCCATGAGTTATTCATATTCCAATTAGGTCCATCATTAAAATCTCCAAAATCTAAAATAAATAAAATTTTTATTAAAGTGGTTGAATATTTTATCTGAATGGCAGTAAGTGGAAAAGGCTGAAGAATGAAAACCAGCAATTAAAAAAAAATCTGGTGTGACTGGTTGCAAAACACACAACTTTCTCTTACCTTAAATTGTCTACTGTCATACCAGATTTTTTTACGTCGGGATATATTTAATTTCCCATAGCACCATAGTTCCAAACTGGGGTTTTAAATGTTGGCTGTTTGAAATAAACTATGGTTATTTTTCAAAATTTTAATCTCATATTTGGATATTTTATACTTTTGAATCGAAATTAACATGAAAATCCCCATAGGGAATTAACAATGGCTCTATTTAAGGAAGGAATTTGAAAAATCTGAAATACTACATCAGTAAACTGTACTTCAAACAATTTTCAGTGCAAAATGAGAATATACATTTTAAAGAGGATCTAAAAAATAATTGATTTTTAAATTTTAATCAAAATCGTTAGAGCCGATTTTGAGAAATTCGAAAAAAACTGAAAAAGTACTTCAGTAAAGTAATAATACTTTTTGGCCGATTTTGTTCAAAAACTTATTTTGACTGTCCGGGAGTGTACCTAACTTAAATATAAAAAATTCCCTCTTGTAGCTCAATGCCTTCATGCCTAAAATCGTTACACACATACACAGATATACAGACAGACAGACCAATTGCGAGACCCAATTTTTTTTTGGACATAGGGGAAAACGTGTATATCCATTAAAATCTCGACATCGAATTTTTGACATCATTGCAATACTTTCTACATATATAAATACTATATATATATGTAAGAAAAAGTAAAAATGAAGTGTTTAAAGCACTGAGAAGAAACGTCAATAATTTATAAATATTACAAAGATTTGAAAAAGATTTCTGAAGTGAGAAATTTCTTACTTTTAAAGTTTCGAGATCCTCGGTTCATATTGAATCGATTATTTCCTGGAAAATGTTCTCCTCTATCATAAGGAGTGGGTCTCGGATTGAAACCTCCAGGAACCAAACTTCTCATTTTGGGTCCAATAGCAGAACGAACCTCTCCTAAACAGCTTCTAAAGATTTCAATATACCTAAGAAAAACAAAAAACTAGATTAATCGGAATAAAAATTAAAGAAAAAGTAAATTCTTTTCTTTTTTTTCATTAACAACATTCAAAAAAAACTTTTATGAATAATTCATACAAAGATAATCTTTTAAAATATTTTTATTTTTTTTTTGTAATAATAAAAAAAACAAATTTAAAAAATTAATAAATAAAAAAAATTCCTACCTTAAGATTTGGCTACCATTTTATTTTTATTTTATAGTATTTTTAAAAAATTTTTCATTATTATAATACATTTCCTTCTTTATTCTAATATTTATTCCTATTATTATCTATAAAATATTTCCATGAATTTTTCTTTTAATATGTATTTTCAATAACTGCCATGTATATAGTTTATTTAGAATTATAATAGCTGAATATAACTGAAAGTAAAGGTGCAGACAGCCAAATAAAGAACTTGAAAAGTTTCTGACAAAATTGATTTGCCCAATTTTACATTGTACATGGCCGAGAGCTGACTAAGTACAAGTAAACATAATTGGTATATTGTTAAATTATATATATATATATATATATTGAAACGAACATTTTTTTATTTTCTGGGACACACTGAAATATTGTTCCAAACATCGAAAAAAAATTCCTTCAAAGGTTCAGTTGTCATATTTCCTTTGTTATTATACAAAATGGGAGAAGATACAATAAAAAACTTGCAGGAAATTAAATCTACAAAAAATGTCCAATGAAATTAGCTTTGGTGCGTTATTCACAAGATATATTCAGTAGAATATAATTAAGAAATAATAAAATAAAAGTTAAAATTTTTCAATTCCCAATATATTATACTGAATATATTTTGTGAATAACGCACTTGAGCTAAATAATAAAACAATACTGGGCATTTTAAAGTGTCTAATACACTACAGATTGCGACTAATCGAAATGAAATATCATAAAACCGAACTGAGCTACAACAATTAAAAAAAAAAAAATACTTTCTCTCTCTATATATTTCATATAGGGTAAGAGAAAGTAAAAATACAATGATTTTCATGTTATTTTAAATGGGAAAAATTCAACGATCGAGAGGAAGTAAAATTAAAATTAAGAGGCTGAAACTTCGAGGGAGTTTTTTTCGATGTTTGGAACAATATATCAGTGTGTCCGCGAAAAAAAATCTTTGTTTCAAATGAAACACCCTAATATATATATATATATATATATATATATATATATATATGTTAGGTTCAGTAGTTGCTTGTAGCTGAGAAGCGTAGATGAGGACGATAAGGAGAAAAAACCATCTTCCGTTTTCTCTCTCACTACTTCAATTTATTTGGAAATATTTCGGCTCCTATACAGAGGCCAGCCTCAGTGCATATATGAATTTTATGAGAGATTGCCAATTTAGTAAAAATATATTTGAGAACAATTGAGCGCATGAGCTTCGTGCCTGGACGTTCTATGCCAGTTTACTGGATATATTTTTACTAAATTGACAATCTCTCTCATAAAATTAATATATGCACTAAGGATGGCCTCTGTATAGGAGCAAATAAATTGAAGTAGTGAGAAAACGGAAACTGGTTTTTTCTCCTTATCGTCCTCATATATATGTTAAGTTTACTAGCAAATACCCAGTCGCGGAAGTTTTCCAGGACATATATATATATACATGTACAGCTACTCTATTAGAAAAGTTGACTGAAGATGAGCGAGTAAATTTTGTCCGATAAGTTTCAAATTTCAAAAAGATTTCATATAAAATCCAAAGGATTCAGCGTTGGCACTAGTTGAAACATATATATATATATATATATATATATATATATATATAATCCTACTTGTTGAGCTAGCTTCTTAAATTTAAGTAAATTATCATCTAATTATAGGTAAATAAATAACACGAGGTTAAGGTTCAAAAGGATTTTATTTTAGCTTATGCACATTTGGACGTTAACACATCATCAGAGCTATGACACAAAAATCATAGCTCTGTAAATGATGTATTAACGTCGAAATGCGCATAAGCTCTTTTGAAACTTAACCTAGTGTTATTTATTTATCTATAATTTGATACTTCTTTATTTGGCTGCCTGCACCAATACCTTCTATGACATAGTATTATTTATTTATCTGATAACGATTTGCCTTTTTTATAAATAATGAAATTTTTGTTATTATTTATGTTATGCCAAAATAAAATTTTTGATTTTTTCAAGAATCCTGTTTTAAAAACAAACAAAATTAAAGGTTTTATTTTATTTTTTAGATTAATAAATTTGTCTAAAGAAGGTTTATTTTTTATAATAAAGGAAAAATTAATAGCTTATACTATAAAATATATTAGAAATAGTATATAGGCCTACAGGCGATTTTATTATTATTATTTTATATAATCAATTTAAATTTTTTTTTATTTTAAAAGTGAAATTATTTAAATAGAAATAATAATTTAAAAATAAAAATTGTAAAAATATATAAATCGAAAAAATATATATATATAAATAGAAAAAAAAATTTGAATGTTTTGCTAGGTAAGAAAGAAAAATGTGAAATATTGTACTTGATTAAAAATAAAATAATTTTTTTTTTTTTAGAAAATATAAATAAGTATACTTTAAAGAATCGCCTTTTTGTATTCATATAGCTGAGAAGGAAAATCGGTTTTAAGATTTGCAAATAAAAAAAATCTCAATACAAAGTTATATAGATAAATCATATTCTTTCAAGGAACTTATCACTCTGCAATTTTTGAGGAAATTAATAAATAACCAAATTTTATGGTTGGTAAATAACTAACAATTTTCCAATAAAATTAAATCTTTTAATAATGGTGGATGCAGAAGTTCTAGTTTCATGAAATCATGATCAATTGGAATTTATATTAATTATTAATAATAATAAAATTACATATTGAAAAAAATTATATTATCACCAATCCTAATAGGATAAATTGCAAATCTTGAAGACCGATATGTATAATACATATTAGAACGTATATACATACAAATTTCAGAGGAATAGGGATATGAAAGAACCGGATTTGGGAATCCTCCCACCCGATCCCTCCCTTCCTTCAATTCCGTCCATCCCCACCTGTGTCCTATTTTTTCCTTGTGTTTGAGCAGAGCTTTATCTGCCACATCCTTGCTTATAAACCGAACGAAAGCCTCCCCTGTACTCCTTCCTTTGTAGTCTGTCGGGATGGATATCCCGTTCGGTACTATCTCCAACCCTACCCAATCAATAAACAATATGCCCAAAGTCAACACACAATAAACAATTAAAAAGCTGTATCTAGATTAATGTTAAAATTCATTTATACAAAAAATATGAGTAAATTATACAAATATTAATTAGTAAATAATCAAATGAATATATAATCCATTATAACTTTTTAAAATAATTTTCATTAAATTAATATTTTTTTTTTTTTAATTTCAAAAATAAAAATATAATGGATGAATAATAAATTTAAAAAAATTTTAGAATTAATTTGTATAATTTACTACATTACTGTATATTATTTAAATATTCAAGAGCTACAATAAATGAATTTATCATTTCAAAAATAAGATTTTTTAGACTTTCTATTAAAAAACCAAACCAGGCAACTTAAACTGTTATGGTATCAAGCAATCATAGCTAAATACCAAAAAGTAATCATGCGCAGTGAAAGTAAATAATACAATAATTAATGGTTTATTAATAGAAAGCCTAGATTAACATAAAGATATGCCTATTTAGAAACACTCCTTAGTATTTAATTTAATGAACTTGACTTTTTGACTGTGATCAGGAACCTAACAAAATAATTTATTAAAAATACTATGATAAGGATGATTCATTAAAAGAACATCTCGGAAAATTTCTAAGTGGGCATATGCTATCATCAATTGAACGGAGAGAATTTAAGTCTTGTTTTTCTATTAAAAAAAAAAAAAAGATTAAGTCATAGAGTCTAACAGAGAGTATTTATCCTATATAACGGATTTAACGGATTGAGTTGCTTTTATTTTTGAGGTTTCTTTTATGTTTCAGATCTACTTTTAGAGACTTTATTAAGATTGCGATGATGGTCCAGTTTGGGGCTAGTCAGCCACTACGAACCCTCAAACTTCCTCTCTTGATAATAGCTCCAAAAATTGAAAAGCAGAGAAAACAAAAACAAAAAACAGAGCTCAACCTATTAAATAATCCTACATTACCAGAAATCTTAATGAACAAATTTTAAATATATATAATGAACAGAACAAATTTCTCCTCTCATTTTTTATTAATTATTGTTTTTAAAAATTCGAAAAAGTTCACTTCTGAGTTTTGAGTTTTTAAAATTTTTAGATTAAATTTATCACGAATATGATTATTAAGCTTTTGTATTATTATTATTATTATGGGAGTTTTTAATTATAAACTACATTTTGTATTCATTATTTATTAAAAATATAAATACTGTACAACGTTTCGACTGCTTATTATGCTGCAGTCGTTTTCAAATACTGTTTGCTTACACTGCAGTCGAAACGTTGTAGAGTATTTTTTTTTAAATAAATAATGAATTCAAAATGTATAATTAAAAACTCCCATAATAATAGTTTTTAAAATGCTGACAAAAATATTTTAGTTTGTTTTTAAAAACAAAATTAATCACTGGTATAAAATTTGATGAAAGGAATCCTACTATGTTTCTAATAATAATTTCTTCAATTTTTAGATGAATGACTTTTTTGTTTTTACAAAAAAACCTAAAAGTTTAGTCTCAAAAATCAAGAGATGTACAAAAATTCTTATCTTTTTTATAACAACAAAAAGGCAATGACAATTTTTTAAGTGCTTCACATTAAATTAAAAAAATTGAGGGGAGGAATTTTATCTGAAAGTTATTGGTTAATAAATCATTTAAGCAATAATTCTAAGAATAAATAAACTTAATCGAATAAAAAATAACAATGTTTTTTCAAAATTCGAAAATATCTAATTTTTAAATTTTAACTATAATTTATTTGTATAAAATACAACATTTTGGGTCGCATCGTGCCTGAAAAGGTCACAATACGAATAGCGGAAACGCTTTTTTATTTTATACATATAAATAAATGAACCTAAACAGAGAAAATTATAATTTAAAAAAGAGTTGTGGTAGGTACAATTTCAAAAAGTATCAAGATTTTTGAAGGATTAAGAAATTATAAATATATATATATAAAGGAATAAAATAAATTGAAAAATCGCTATGAAACAAATCATAATTACCTGAAAAGAATTGAGCTATCTCTTCTTTTGAACATCCAAAGGGAAGTCCTCTTAATCTTACACAGGCATCATCCAAAACATTTTCTAAGTTCAAACCACTTCTTTTAACAACCCAATCCATTTCAGACTTTTTAGCTTTAAAAACTGAAAAGAAAATATAATTATTAGAAATGCAGATAAAAAATGGAAGCGGAATATAAAATATTTATTTTAAAAGAAGAAATAAATAAAAATTATTTTCAAAAAAAAAAAACAAAGTAAAATAACCCTTTGAAGATTCTTATATTTAAAAATATTTAATTTCTTTAAATGATCATTTTACAGATCTGAAATTTTTTTGATTTATTTCATCTATTTGAATTAGTTGATTTGAAAGTATTTCAAAGCAATTTCTATATATAGTTTACAAAGGTGGAATATTTAAAATAAATCATGAATAATTTGAAAAACCGTTTAGGCGTTATTCTACCAAAAACTACAGATTAGGTCTGGTCTTGACTCTTGCAACTTCCTAAATTCTACAGATTATTGATGAACTCAACGATATTTACAAGTTCCTTTGCTCCCGAAAAAGATTTGTATCAGCTTTATATTTAACTGATTTTCATGGAATGATCCTCTTTACGACAGTGCATGATAAATATTTCCAATTTCCGAACATTTCAAGAAGTTTGCGAATAGACTAAAAACAATCTAACTACGAACATGGTCACAATGCTGATGGGCTAATATGTGCTTGGAAATATTAGACGAGATGAGGTTACCTTTTTAAAAATCCAATCTGACCGAGACTACCTCGAAAGCTTTCCAGTCAATGATGAGAGAGAGACTGAGGATCTCAATAAGAGAGCCCCTTAAATACCCAGAAATTGATGACTTTTTTAATTAGAGTTCCCATGATAGATTGAATTCGTGCTTAGATGGACATCTCTTATTTCTGTAAGATAATCTTTTCTGGAATTTACGCAAAGATTATCAGCTCTTCTTTCTGAAGAATAATATTTTTTTTTTGATGACTCTGAAATCATGGCTTGTCTTTCACTCTCAGGGTGATATTTGATATTTTGCAATCTCTGCATAATTCTTGAATAATAGACCCAGTCATCAGAGCCGTCTAGACACTCATATTATGTTTGTCAAGCATTTCATCCCAGCACGTGTCATGATTAATTCTTATTATAAAATAAAATTATAAAAATTCTGGCCATAACAAATTAAAACGTTCAATTTTCAGCTTCATCTTCTCCGTAATCTGTCGTCATAACAATATTATAATTAATTTGGAAAGGTTTAGGCTTTTCTCATTACGAAAAAATATAATCGCATAACATATAATGAGTCGCAGAAAATTAATTGATGTATATACATAGATAAAAAAAATGTTGGGCGGTTAAATATTGTTTTTTGTTACCAGTATATTTTTTAAAATTTCTTTTTTTTTTAACAAGACATGTGAGTGTTTTTTATTGATGAGAAATAAATATAAGGAAAAGAAGTACAGTCGACTCTCGATAATTCGAAAATCAAGGTACCCAAAGATTAAGTTTTTATTATATTTTTGAAAATTTATGAACTTATATAAATATTATATATAGCCTAAAGTATAAAAGTAACTATTGGGCCATGGCTCACTGGTAGAGCTTCTTTTGCTAGGGGTCAAGGGATCGCATCCCGGCTTATGCGACAAAAATTTATTTCATTTGAATTGGCTTCCAATCAAATGAAATAAACAGAGACGGGGTCTAAATGGCCTCTGATGCCGAAAAAGACTCTAATAAAATTAAAAAAAAAAAAAAAAACAATTGTTCCTCGCGGATATTTTATTAAAATCACTTGGAAGGCAATAAACCATCACTGAAGAAGACAAGATATCAAAAACTACATATATATACAAACCAATATAGGTTTGTATACTTTTGAAATATTTATGAAAATTTATATTGTTTTGTACTGAGAAAAGCCTCTCCAAATTAATATCTGCCGCACTCGGTGAGTCTACATTTAAATAATATAATTATTTTGAACATATTACAGATCTGCATCATCACCTTACGATTCATTTTACTAATCGGTAGTTATATGTGTCCCTATGAGTCGGAGTTTCTATGTCAAGTTAACTCCTTTGGTAAAATTAATTTTGATCTTACAAATTACGACCCAAAAATAATCCATCGAGGAATACATGATTAAATTTAAGTGGTCAATAAATCGAAAAAGATCTGTGGCTGTAGGTTTAATGATGATGGAGTCATGAAAAAAACAAGACGAATGCAGCCAAATATTCTTTTATTTTAAATCTCGCCCTCACGGCTGACGTTTCGGCCCGAGGTCTAGGCAATAAAATAAATAAAATCAGGGAAATGAGATATAGTTGTGATTTCCTTTGTTTTATACACTGGGAAAAAAGATCCTTAAGCGATATTTAGGATTTTAATTAAAAATATATATATATATATTTTTATAAGTAAAATTATGTCTTATGAACCATACGGTAAATAAATTTTTTTTTAAATAAAATGATTAATTGGAGTCAAAGAAAAAACGTTTTTCAAGTTATTAATGGTTCTCAAAAAATTATGAATCAATAATTAAACTACAACATTTAATATTCTAATAAACAAAAATTAAATAATATACCTTCGATATATCTGTGGCCCATGTGATCGCGGTCTTTTTTACAGGCTAATTCTATATCATCATCTGTTTCCATTTCTACATAGGCTTCTCCACTTGGGCGTCCTTCCCGGGACATCGTCATATGAACACCCAATTTACCATCTTTTATGTTGCAATCAGCTAAAAAATTAAAATTTTCAATTAGAACGAGATATCTTAAATATTTTTTATAAAAGTTTGTAATATACTTACAGAAAAATTTAATAATTTCATCAATAGTAGTAGACCAAGGCAAGCCTCGCATTTTAATAACATACCGCTCATCATCATGATCATCAGATGTATGAGACATTTTGATTGTAATTTATTTAATAAACAGAATCTAAAAGATAATTAATTTATATAAATATAAATTATAAAAGATTTTATTGAAAATACTTATGAAAAAAATAAACATGCGTAAAAGGACGCTTTGATAAATAATTGGTTAGAAAGGATAAAACAATAAATAACTCACTTATATTTGTATGTGGAACAATTCTATACAACATATAATCACTTCAGTATATTAAATAATAGTATTTTAAACGTAGTAATCTGAAACCGAACTGTTTATGACTATAATATTAAAATTACAAGTATGTTTTATAATGGCTTCGTTGAGTGTCTAAGATGTTGATAAAAAGATGAGCTGGTTTATGTTAAAATGAAGTGCATTATGGGTAGTGATGAGGCATTTACCAACTGTATAAAATTTTTTGGATTTAATAAAATAAAAATAAAAAATAATAATATATAATAAAAAACAAATCAATTTCTTAAAATAAAATAATTAAAATTAAAAATTGTTTGTTTGTTTTTTTTAATATATTTTAAAGTTAATAAAATGATATTTAAATAAAAAAATTTTATTTCATAATTTTAAATAATAAATTAATATTATTTCATTTAAATACAATAACATATAATAAATATTATAGATAAATATTGATAAATAATAATAAATATAGAAAAATATCAAATATACAACAGAGCCACATAGTGCCCAAAAAGAGAAATATAATTTTTCTAATGACGCTTCTGTAAATCAACTTCGTTGATATAAACATTTTCTATATTTTTAAAAACAAACATGCCAATATTTTTTTAATGATTATACATTTATAATATATTATTCTAACAAGTTTAAATTGAAAAATCAGAAATGGATTCCAAACAAATGTCTTTAATTAATATTATACAATGTTTTGGAAGTGAGAAAAATACTGAAAAAAATATGAACCATCTCTTATATCAAATGACTACCAAATTGAAATTGGGACCAAGTAATGACATTACTCTTTTAGAAAATATTCTCAATATTTTAAAAATTAAATTGGAAAATTTTTCCAAAAATGAATATCCACAAGAGAGATTTAAAATACTAATTGAAGCTGTTAAAGAATATTGTCTTCAAATGAATTCATCTCATCTGAGTCATATTGCTTTAATAACTGAAATTTTACGATTATGTCTTCAAATTCTAGATTTGGAAATTTTTCCTGATATTGCTGGAGAAATTTTTTCAATGAGTTTTAAAAAGATGTTTAAATTTATAGATAATTATATGCATAAAGAATCTCTTGGAAATGTTGTAATTGATATCCTTCCAGAACTTCATTTAAAAATAATAGAAGTTGTTTTTGAATCGATACTAGACACAAATATATCTTCAGAAAAAATAAATGATTATATAAAAAAAGATGATTTACTCGTCATGATTGTTAATATAATTTGTTTTGCGGATGAATTTTTAGCTATTCAAACTATTATATGGATCGTCCCGAAATTTCTTCAACTACTTAAAAATAATCGACTTTTAATTGCCTTATGGAATGTTGTCATGTATTGCCCAAGAGTAAAAAAGCAACTGGGCAAACGTGTTGATAGTAGAGTTCTTTTGATCTTATGTATGATGCTTGATTATTTTTTTCCGAAGAGCCCTGAAAATATTCATTATCTGGTTCTCAATCATGAACAATTTTGGGAATTTATTCAAGATAATCTTCTTTCATCTGATACTCAAAATCGAAGACAGGCGCTTTTTCTTTTGAAGAGAGCTATTGCTATATCACCAAATTATCAAATTAGTGTACACTATTTTAAAAATCAGCCAAAACCTCAAGATGCAACCATATGGAGTTACTACTTTATAATTCTAGATTCCCTAGAAGAGCGACAGTTGCATATTATTAACCCTACTTTGGAATATGTTATTAAAATATGCGCACATATTCATATAAGTTGGGGTATACTTCTTTATAAGAAGATGTTTACCCATCCTCATGAACGTGTTAATATTTGGGCTCTTGTCCATTTGGATTTTCTTGATTTCTCTAACGAGAATAATAGATTTTATGCAAAGAAATTAGTACCGACGCTCTTGAAAACCCTAAATAATCCTTTAGTCTATTGCGGCAAACTACGAAAAGAAGTCTATTTTTCTATTAAATTACACTTCCAGCAAATGGTCAATTCCAAACTTCACGGACATAATTATTTTAAAACTTTAATTGATAATCTTGTAAAGATTTCATGGGGGCCAATTTGTCTATTTTCTGTGTCATACGCATTATCTCTTATTCCACCTGGTCCAGTTTACGATGAAGGAATTATAGACACAATTAAGAATTATATTGTTATATGCCCGTGTGCTCAGAATCATTTTTTACGTTGTGCAACAGAAAGTTGTTTTCTACGTCAAGTAATTAATATGGCAGACACTCGAACTTTATCTTTACATTTGTTAGGTGAATTCTTATGTGTTTTAAGAAGAGATGCTTTTAGAAAGCAATCAACAGGTTGGGATGCTATGTTAAATTTCCTAACACAATTTTTAACAGAAGATAAAATCTTTAACTTTATTTTATACAACATTTCATCAAATGCTGAAGAGCCGCGTCTTACGCCAAAGGGCCTGGCGAGAATGGTTGTTCTTCTTTTAGATTTAGATAAAATTTACTCACATGAAAAATTAAAGACACTTATTGAAAATTTTCAAAAATTAATTCATGAATTCATAAATATTCAATGTAGACCTTATTCAGAAAAATGGTCTGAAGATTTTATATTATTCACTCATTATTTTTTCAAAGAACTTGAACATGAAGATGGTGATACACCATTTTCTCCTGTAGTTGTTCAAATAAAAAAATTATTTCTCAATTCTCTTAAGGAAATCTTAGAAACTATATTTTCTAGAATTTGGACCTGCACTCATATCCGAGATTTGTATCGTCTGAAAACTTATTATTCATCAATTGAAAATCTTATGAAAGTAAAACCTTTGGATAGATTTATTGTGACTCTTACAAATAAAAATCTAAAAAAAGTTGATGATTTATTATTAAAAAGTGAATCTGCTTTACAAAAGTCTTTTTGTATTAAATTTCTTTTGATTGTAAATCGGATGATTAAATTTCATCGTAAAGAAAAACTACATGAACTTGAAACTGAACTTAATACAATTGTTAAAAATTTTATTAAGAATGAATTATTAAACAATACTTTAAAGAATGAAGAAACCAAAATCGTTTTAACTAAGGATTTACAATCCCTTTTTGTGGTTGTTAATTCAGAATATTTAGAAGATAAATGGGGACTTTATGCGGAATATATTAAAACGTCTAAAGATTTTATTTTTGAACACGAATCACTTTTATTTTATGTCGCTGACGCTATCGATCTAGCAAATAAAGACACTCTTATTCACATAATGAGTGTACTTGAATCATTCATGAACGATTTTCATGTAAAGTTTGAAGAAGTTCTTCCTGGCATAGTGGAAAAATGTTATAAAGCAACATTTGAATTGAAAAAATCAACTATATTTTTGGCAACCATATCACAATTTTGCGCTATGATTATTCAACCTTCGGTATTATCAAATATTTTATATTTTTTTTATGAATTTAATATATATATATATTTTTGTATTTTTTAGTTAATTTTGAACTCCGAATTGTGTATTTCTGATTACGGTGATTATTTATTTCAACAAGCAGAAACTATTCCTGAAGTTGGGTATATGTTTATACACAGACTATATTTGGCTTGTTTAGACGGAAATGTAGATGGAATAATCCGCAAAATGACTAAACCTTTCGTCCAGGCACTTACTTATGGAGAAGTTATGCAAAAAGATCAAAAGTAATTATTATATTTATATTTCAAATTAAGTATGTTTTAAATTAATTCATTATTATTATTTTTTTTTTAGAATATTTCAAGATACGTGTGATTATATAGAAGAACAAGAAACTTATATTTATTCTAATACTTCTTGTGACAGGTACTTTTTTCAATTAGAGATTAATTATTTAAAAAGTTAATTATATTTTTTAAATTTCCAGTACAAATCTAAAAGACTATCAGGTTCGACTTTACGCACTAAAGATTTTATTGAGACTTAGTAAACAAGAAACCATAAATTCGTTATTGTTACAATTATTATATAACGATAAAACAACTACAGGAAACAGAACTAGTTATTATGCAAATTCTTTCGTTAACAGAGTAAAACTTCGAACCTTGCAAGCTATTTTAATTATAGAAGAATTTATTAATAATGTGGGTATTTAAGAATTATAATAATCTCCTAACGGAAAATTTTGTGCTTTTCTTATAGCTTGAGAAATACTTGATTATTTTGATTAAGTTAAAGTATTTGTTATTTTAACGATATCGATAAGAGAAATGGCTGTTCAATGATTAGATTAATACGTAGGAGTAGAGGATGTCAGCCAAACAGGATAATCTCTATCAAATGAAAATCCCAATACAAGAAAACATTTCGGCTTTAATTAGTTAATGCCGTCTTCAGTTCTTATGAGAATATTGCCAATTCTCGACAGGAAGGAATAGAACAGGCCGGCCCGTCGCACGGTCTGACGCCTGTTGAAAATATAGAAGGGAAGAGACTGACATTCAAAGAACAAAAGTACTGCCAGTCCCAGCTAGGGCAGCTCGTGGTCGCCATCCACGTACCCACAAGATGCGGGCCCCTGAGCAAAATAATGATATAAATCTATTAGTTTAAAATAAATTTGCATTTAAATGTTCACTTTTTGAACAGGTACATCCTAGGGGACTGACAATTTAGGGTTAAAAAGTCGAATATTTTCATTAAATTTTTTTAAATTTCAATATTTTATCATGTGTGCCCAGAAATTAACTTTTTCTATTAAATTATGTTTAAAAAAAGTCAATATGCCTGATAGTCACTTGAATTATTTGCAATTACACGAAGTTAATCTATTTTTGTAGAATGACCCATACATAAGGAGGTTTCATATGCTCATCAGTTAATTAATATAATTTTGTATATGTTAATATATAACAACTCTATTTACATTGAGAATGGCAATATTCACATAAGAACTGACGATGGCATTATCTAATTAAAGCCGAAACGTTTTCTTGTGTTGATATTTTCATTTGATAGAGGCTATCCTGTTTGACTAACATCCTTCCTAAGTATTAATCTAATGTGTTATTTTAATTTTAATTAAAAGAACAGGGTAAATTTTTTATAGCGAGACTTTTTTCAACTTAGAATTATTTTTTATGCAACATCAAATAATTGTAGATATAAGATTAAGGTGGCTGTAGATAGAGTTGATATAGGACAGAGGATTGGCAGCCAATATGCGAATGCGAGCCTCTAAAACTAAAAGCTTTTCAGAGTGTTGAATCGTTTCGGCTTTATTCTACTAAGGCCAAAACGATCCACCTTGGGAGTTTTTATTTAATATAGTGGCTCGCATATTGGCTGCCAACTCCTCTGTCCTATATCAATCAAATAATTGTTTTAATTTTGTTCTTTTGATGTCGTATTATTCTGAAAAATCTCATATAAATTTTTGTGACAACCTCCCTCATAAATTTTATATGTGGTCATGGAGAGAGACAGAAATATTTGCAAACTGAAGTTGTGAGAGAGGAAAAGGCTGTTTTTTTGTCTCCTAATCTTCTTAATCTTGTGTATATAATGATGAAAATTGATCATTTTCATTTTCATTGTGTAGGTTTTCAATAATAATTAGAATAGGCGGGTGATTATCTATTTCTCACTTTGTCTTGGCTCCTTAAGAAATGCACAAGTCTTCAAATCAATTGGAATAATATTTGAATTTTTTGTTAATACTTTTTTCTTTTGTTTAGGATGACGCCCAAAAACTGTTTGAATTATTTACTCTAAGCCTTGAAAAAATTTCTCATCCAAAAAATATCAAATATTTTTATCAATGGATTCTTGCACGTTATACTATAAAAATTAAAGAGATAAGAGAATCCTTTTGGAAATTGGTCAGAATGGTAAGAATACATTTATTAAATATATATATATATTTTGAACAATTCTTTATGATTAAATTATCAAGTGTATTTATATTGAAATAATTAATTGTTCTTGTATTATAGCATCCCAATAATTCTCACGACAACACTTTATCTTGGATGACAATTGTATATTTTGTACACATTGGTTTGGAATATCAACAAAATCCAGAATATCTACATTTCCTAAAAACTGCATTTGATGTTATCGTACCCCTTATAATGTCCCAAAATTTCAATATTAGGCTCTATGCTCAGGTATAATTATAAACAGTGTTAATTAAAAATTCTAAAATTAATTTTTTTTTGTTTTTGTTTTTTTTTTTTTTTAGTATATTTTTAAACAATTCTTTATAACATGTGAAAAAAAGAATTATTCATCTCTAGTTACAAAATACGAGGCAATTTATCAAGCAATACGAGCAGAAACTTTTTCCAGCTTAGAAGAAATTACTCGAAAAAGTGATCAATATTTGTTTATAAAGGATTTTCATCCTATCCACAGTTACAATTTGAAAGTAAGTTATACAGACTTTTTAAAGAGTATCTAATTTATGAATTTTAATCAAAATCGAACGAGCACCTTTCATAACGAATGATTCGCATAACGAGCAAAACAAATTGTAAAAGAATGACTCACATTTTTACTATCTTCTTCTTTCCTCGCCTGTGTGCGGGGTGGGCGGAGGGGGTGGGGGTTTTTACGACCGGGAAGGAATAGAACAGGCCGGCCCGTCTGACGCCTGTTGAAAATATAGAAGGAAAGAGACTGACATGCAAAGCACAGAAGTACTGTCAGTCCCAGCTAGGGCAGCTCGTGGTCGCCATCCACGTACCCACAAGATGTGGGCCCCTGAGCAAAGTATATTTACTATCTCTTACCCTATATATGAAATATATAGAGAGAGATCATGTCAAAAATTCGATGTCGAGATTTTTTTAATAACTTTTATCTTTGACACTCGGGGCTCGGATGAAAACGGACAAATTTATTATATATATATATATTTAAAAAATGAGTTCGCTTCCCACCCCCGAAAAAAATTCTATATACGGCCCTGATTCTAAAACTTTAAAAATCTTAAATTTAACAGAACATGGCTTACTCAAATTCTTGAACAATCGATATAAGATAACTATAGTAAAAGAATTAGATTTTCGGTTTAACTGTGGTTTATTTGTAAAAATTACAACGTTTCGGCCACTCATTCTGTGGCCTTCTTCAGGTACAATTCAGCTAAGATTACAAAGGTTGTTACATCTGTGACAATCTAAGATAACTATAATTTATTTATGATATCAGCAACAAAAAGAAATCGAGAGGAAGCGTTTTCGGAAGAATAATGCTTCTTTCAAGAGTACAATAATACAACAAATATTAATAATATAAATTAAATGTTTTTTTTTTTAGACAATTTATCATCATCTTCCACGATTATCAGAAATTGAAGAAGATGAAATAATTCCTCTAAACGAATTGGCCTATTGTGACAACGACAGAATTCTAATCGAAAATGTGGTATATGATATAGTGCCTACAATCGAATTAAAAAGCTCTACTGGATCTATTTCAGGTATTTGTTAAATTCTTATTATTTTTATTAATAATTGAATTCATAATAATAACGTACGTCTTTTAGAGATATTTTCAGAACTCTCATTAAGAGAAACTCCGAGTATTGTACAAAAGAAACTAATTCCTTGGAAAGAAATCATGCCTCAAGATAATTTATCTAAACAAAATTTTACATCCGAATTGATAGTTTGCGCTACGTTAGTGGACCGCACACCAAACCTCGGAGGATTAGCACGAACGTGTGAAATTTTTGCAGTTCCAAGACTTATTTTAAATAATATATGCGATATACATGATAAAGAATTTAAATCTCTAAGTGTGACTGCCGAAAAATGGTTAAATATTGAAGAAGTAATTTTACAAAAATAAAATAATTATTAATTATATTTTATTATAATATACTTATATTTTTAAGGTGAAAATACCTAATTTGCCTCAATTTATGTTAAATATAAAACATGAAGGTTATTTATTAGTTGGAGCAGAACAGACTTCGCAAAGTATTTCTCTCACCAAGATGAACTTCCCTAAAAAAACGTTTCTTTTATTAGGGTGAGTTTAAATTTGATAAAATTCGTTAATAAAAAAATATATTGTATATATTAGGAATGGAAAAGTCGACTCTGACTTTAGTCAAGAATCGATCTTTTACTGAAAATAATCGACCCAATACTTAATAAAATATATAGCTATTGAATTTTATTTTTTCAGGAATGAAAAAACAGGAATTTCTCCAGATCTTTTACCACTCTTGGACACCTGCATTGAAATTCCTCAACTTGGAAATATTCGAAGCATGAACGTTCATGTTTCTGGGGCACTTCTTATATGGGAATATACTCGACAACATACAAGATTTTGATATATTTTTTAAATTCTCCGTAAATCCATTTCTAGAAAATAAAAATTATTTAATAAAATGTTACAATATTCTTGAGTTTAAAAAATAAATTAGTTAATATGAAAAAAAAATATATATATGTTCGTTATATGTCTAGAAGTTTAATAAATTTTGTTAAATTTTCGTCAAAATGTTGTGAATATTTATTATTAATAATTAAATCTGCTTCCATATATTCCTTAAATTGCAAGTATGTGTGTGTATCTTTCATCATTGTTTTTTTTTATGTATTCTCAAACTAATAATCTGAGTGTAAGTCATTATTAAAGCGTTTTCTCATGTGATTTTTAAAATAAAATATGCAAAATTTTAAATGGAAACTTTTGTCATTCAAAAGTAATAGAGAATTTCAATTTAGATTTCCATATTCTATTACAAAAACAAATAATGACATAAGAAATCGCATCGAGGTGATCAGGCGCAGTGCTGGAAATTTGTTTTTGTTTTTTTATGGGGGTCAAGTGCATTATTCACAAGAGATATTTAATATATTAAGAATTGGAAAAATTCTTTAAATTTAAACTTTTATTGTATTATTTCTTAAAAACGTAATATATCTTGTGAATAACGCTTTTGAGCTAAATATTTAATTGAACATTTTTTGTAGATTTAATTTCCTGCAAGTTTATCCTTACGCTTTTTATTGTATCTTCTGCCCTTTTATTAATAACAAAGAAAATATGACAATTTCCATGGAATTACGAATTTCCAGGCCGACACCGACGACCTTCAACGACGGTTCAAGTAACAATAAAACAATACTGGACATTTTAAAAGAGTGTATACACTACCGATTGCGGCTAATCGCAACTGAGCTATAACAATTAAAAAAAAAAATACAATGATTTGCATGTTATTTAAATGGGAAAAATGCAACGATCAAGAGGAAGTACTTAAAATTAAAATTAAGGGCTGAAACTTCAAGGAAATTTTTTTTTTCGATGTTTGGAACAATATTTCAGTGTGACCGCTAAAATGAAAAAATGTTCGTTTCAAATTAAACACTCTAATATATATATTTGCCATCAGAGCATATTTAGAATGTGTTCTTAGTTATTTAAATTGGTAGCCAATTTAATTTTAATAAAATTTTAACGCTCAGGACAAAACGAACCTCAATAATCAATTTTCAAAATGTAGATCTGCCTTTCGAACATGCTCCACTAGAATCAGAAATGAATTGTAAATTAACGCAAAACTCGGATGATCCTAGGGTGTCAAGCAGTGACGGCGCTACGGGGAGGGGGGGGGGCTAGGGTGGGAAAGTGCCCCCCCCCCCCTATTATTATTATTATTTTTCTTCAATCTCGGACAATCCTGGAAGAATTTAGGAGCACTGCCATGACAAATAAGCTGAGAAAAAAAAAAAAAATAGAATGCGAAATAATCCCACTCTGAAAATTTCAGAGCATTTGTAGAAAATATCAAAGTTTTTAGGTATAGAGTAGCTTTCTAGAAAGGCAAAAAAAACAACAACATAAATTGTAAAATATTTCATAGAAACATTTTATTTTTAAGAATAAAAAAAAATATTAATAAGAGGGTAGAAATGAGAGATGCAGCTAAGGTTATTTCTTTATTCGTTTAATTCACACAGCTGACGTTTCGGTTCCGAGTTTGAACCATCCTCAGAGCTGGCGAAAAGTCATTATGAAAGTGTCATAGTGGATTTTATACATTGTTGAACAATTCTTATATAATAAATATATACACAGTATGAGATGTCCAGGAAAAGAAAAAACCTTAGCTGCATCTCTCATTTCTACCCTCTTATTAATATAATATCTCAGCTATAAATTGTAATGTAATAAAAAAATAATTTAAAAAATATCCTTTCTGGATCTTAAATCTTTTAGTATAAAAATATTATTTTACATAATTTATTACCCAAATTACTGCAATATTTTACATAAAATAAACTTTTATTTCAAGATATTATAGTAATCGATGATTTTAATTCATTTCTACATGTATATTTGTACTGATACTATTACCGTAGAAGGAAGTGATTATGTGTTAATTTTCAATGTTTCGCTGTTGTTAACTAAATTCTTTTAGAAAGAAATTCGTAAATAAATAATATGCATTCTTCACCATCGTTGTGTATCATTCACAAATTATAATCGGAATTTGACAAAAATGAACTACAATATAATACAATGTATTTATTAAAGTTTTTATTGTTTGTATTTTATTATTATGGAAGTTTTTAATTATAGACCACATTTTGTATTAATAATTTATTACAAATATAAATAATCGATTATTTTCGGGAAATATGTATTTGAAATGGATTGTTTTTTTCATAATCGATTATTTTTTCCATAATCGAAATAATCGATTATTTTTCCATAATCGATTATATTTTTCCATAATCGATAATCGATTATCTTTTTCCATAATCGAACATCCCTACTCTACACTTACTCCGACTCAAGTGAACTAACTTAGCCACCGTTAGAGGTTAGTTCACTTGAGTCGGAGAATAAGCAGTCGAAACGTTGTACAGTATTTATATATTTTTAATAAATAATGAATAACAAAATGTGGTCTATAAATAAAAACTCCTATAATAATAATATAATAGAATGTTTAGGCCACTATTCCGGAAAAAGTAATTAGGTGATGCATTCATTTTTTAAATAAACATTAAGTTAGTATGTAAACACCAAGTTGATTTACAATTAATATCAAGATCTCTTTTATTTCTAATAATAAATCGTGATCAGTCTTAAAGAATTCATTAACCCAGCGAAGTTTTTTGTCTTTTCATTCACATTATTAAAAGTTTGTGAGGTCATTTACGATTAATATATTCATCTTTTCCTGAGATTCAAAATATTAAAAAAAAAAAAAAAATCGTATATCACAAAGACACCCAATCAACCTCCTTGACGGTATTACAAACAATCTCTGACTAGGCAGGATTCATATAAAAAATATAAATCGTTTTGTTAAATAACAAGAAATAATTTGTAATATAATAACAAATTTTTTCTTCAGTTTTTAAGTTTTATTATTTATAAAATTTTATCACAGTCTATGTATTAGAGACATAGGTATCGCAGCGGTGTGCTAGTAGGAGATGCGCTCTGACGCAGTGAATAACCAATTATTTGGGTTTATTAAAGCTTTTGTGGTTTATTATGGGAGTTTTTAATTATAAACCACATTTTGTTATTAATTATTTATTAAAAATATAAATACTGTACAACGTCTACGTAAATGTCCCTTAGAGGTTAGTTCATTTAAGTACAGTACTTGAAAACGACTGCAGAATAAGCAGTCGAAACGTTGTACAGTATTTATATTTTTAATAAATAATTAATAAAACAAAATGTCGTCTATAAATAAAAACTTCCATAATAAACAATTATTTATTTAATAAAAATAAACGTAGTGAGATTACCTTTTAAAGTGTGCGAGCCTGAGTGACAATTTCAAAACAATCATCTCAAACACTTCTTAAAGGATTATTTTTGAATTGAAATTTTTTTACATCTATTCTTTAATAAGATAAAAATAATTCATTTCAAATTTTTTTTTCTTTTCCAAACAAATTTGCTGTTTTATATAAAATATTCAAATTTTTTTTATTTCACGTTCACACCTTTTGGCTTGTTAATATAACAAGAGTAATTGTGAAAGTGAAATTGAAATGCATCAATTTATTGTTTTATTTGAGTATCAACTCAATGTATGGAAATGATTTGCGATATCCATGTCTTCTATTATTAAATTAGTTAGTTTAAAATTATATATAAAATTATAAATTACAATACTATATCAATATTATATATATATATATATACACAGCTTGTTTGTACAAAAATTTTAAATTATAAATCAAATAAATTAAAAAATAGCTAGATTGAGTCAAGAGAAAAACGCATTTTTTTTTTGAAGTCTCTATTCAGTCTTCATTTTGGTTTGTGGAATATAAAAGAGGTTTGGATTTAGTGCGGTTGCCTACTCGATCAAACCATCATCAGGTACTAGGACTTTAAATGACTACTTCAAATCAAATTTGGTATTTTCTTAAAAATATAAATACCTATTCGTCTTTTAAAAATATAGGTATATTTTCATAGCCGTCGAAAGTGGAGGGTGGGGGCAGTGGAACATTACTTTCCCCCCACCCCCCCCCACTCTTCTCTGGAGCTCCCGATTAACAAGCGAATATATTTATTTAACAAATATCAATATAAACAGATATATAACAATAACATAACATTCACTTGGTAATTATACAATTTTCTTAAAAATCTTGTAAAATATATTCTAAAATATGATTGTTCTGAGGATGATCCCAACCGGGATCGAAACGTCAACGAGGTGGGAATAAAATAATGAAATACAACTAGCTACGGATTTTCTTCTCCTTTTCACCTATCGTAAAAAAATCAATTAAGTGATATTAATATTTTACTTTCTCTTACCTATATATGAAATATATATAGAGAGAAAGTATTGCGATCATGTCAAAAATTCAATGTCGAGATTTTGATGGAAATACATGTTTTGTGCAAAAAAAGTGGGTCCCGCAAATTGGTCCGTGTGTGTCTGTCTGGACATTTTTAAGCATGAAGGAAATGAGCGACGAGGTTGAAATTTTATATTTAAGTTAGGCACCCACCTAAGGCGTGTAAATAAGCTTTTGAACAAAATCGGCCAAAAAAGTACTAGTACTTTACTGATGTGTAAATACTTTTCAGGCAGTCAACAAAAGCTTTTTTTAAAATTTTATTTTTATTTTTGATTATTTTTACTTTCTCTTACCTATATATATATATGGGTGATTCTACGCTATTTGGATTTTTTGTGTCCAGAAACCAAATATACTCTGTTCAATTTAATATTCATGATTTCCTTAGTTGACATTATTTTCGTATCTGTAATAAAGGCCAGAAGATATTTTAATTTTTTTGAGTTTTATTAGCACCAGAAGAAATATGTTACCTGAAGAGTTACACTATTGGCAGAATTGTGAAAATTAAGCTAGGGAAGTGACAGACAATTAACTATTTATAATGAAAGCTGAATTAATATTAAAAAAACATACATATTATAGCTATAAGATATTAAGGAAACAAAATTTCGTCCCTACCCGTGGGCGGGTATTTTCCCTGACAGAGTTTTTTTTTATTCCATTTTTTGGCATCGAAGGCCATTTAGACCCCGATCTATTTATTTCAATTGGATTGATAGCTAAATCTAATTGAAATAAATTTTTGTCGCATTAGACGGGATGCGAACCCTTGAATGTGCCTGAATAATGACAGCCAAACTAATGACAAAACCACACATTACGTTAAAAAAAAACAATACGCGTCCTTCTTGCCAAAGTTTCGACGTAATTCATGACATTTACATACAATAAACATTGCATTGTACATATGTAGAGTTACGTAACGATAAAATATAAAGAGATTTATTTACCAGAATAAATATTGCATCGACTGGCCCAAACACACTTTATGACAATTCAACAATAACTAAAGCTATATTATTTGAATTATGCTCAACGCCGTTAGCTTGCTTCTTACTTCAGACTGTACTACGCCTGTTATTCATGGCCATTGTTATCCTTTGGCAGTTTTTATGATAAATTTTTATCTTTTAATTTTTCCAGAATAGATGACATCATTTTTAGGTCACGTGAAAACAAGTATTTTTTTTTATAATAACAAATACTTTTAAAATGTATTTTCATTAATTATGTTTTGGGGTTTACTTATGTTTATAATTATGGTAAAAAATATTATGTCAAGTTAATAAGTAGTATCAATGATATAATTATTTTAACATATATTTTTTCCACTGACCAATAAAATTCAAATAGCGTAGAATCACCCATATATATATATGAAATATATGACTACTGGATTCATCTCAAAAGATGTCCAAATAAGATAAAGTAAAAAGTGGTTTCAAAAAAGAAGCTATGAAAATTAAAAATCAAATGACTTCTTTACTTTTCATTCAAGAAATCCAAGTGCGATCAGTCACGCCTAACTAATTTTGTGTACGATTAATAGACTTTGTTAGGCTATTAGACTACATCATGCAGAAGGGCACTCGACTGCCTCGTTTTTCTAGGCTTTTGTTAACTTGAATGATAACGGCTCTTGTGATTGAAAAGTCATTCTCAAACTCACTAGGGCTTTTTGTCATGTAACATAAAATATCCACAATAGTATAAATTTTTTAAACATAAATAAAGCAAAACGTAAAATAGCATAAGAGAAAGGAATAAATCATTATTTTCCAATTTTTCAATAATATTATTTTCCAGATCTTTTTAAATATCTCAATATCGAGGCAGCAGGCTCTTTCGATACTAATAATTTTCTTAGAGTGGATTTGTCCACTCGATTTCGTTGTGATTGTTGGTTCCTTCTTTGGAGTTGAATCAACCAATTGTTCTTAGCAGTAAATCTATTTTGATTAGATGTACATATGTGCCTGATAGGCTCTCCATCCTCAACCATATTAGGCAAATTCAGAGTAGGTGAATGTCCCAATTTAGTAGTTTTTTTAATTAACAACGACGATTTTGGTTTGGTGTTTATGTTGTTTAAGTTAGGAGATCTATAAATTGGTTTTGGGTACGGAACCGCTTTACAAGTCCCATTCTCAGTTGGGTCAACCTTCCAGATTCTATACCCATGATTGTATGATGCGGTAATAATCTAAAAAAGTAATTACAATATATATAATATAGATCAATGAAGTCAGTGGCTGTTTTTCTATAGACAGGAGAAGGAGCAGGTGCAGCCAAAAAACAAAATCCTCCGATTAATACAATTTAATGAGACGTTTCGGGAGAATTTCATCTACCCATCTTCAGTCATTCAAAATTCACATCGCCAGGACATATGATACATAAATTTACATCTATTGCCCTATTGACAAACTCCGGGACTTTTAACAATTTTGAATGACTGAAGATGGGCAGATGAAATTCACCCGAAACGTTTTATTAAATTGTATTAATCGGAGGATTTTGTTTTTTGGCTGCACCTGCTCCTTCTCCTGCCTATATAATATAGATTTTATAATATATATTAAGAATAAAAAATTACCGTTGGTGAGTGATGTTTGCTCCAATCCACACAATTATTAATCACATCAGTATCAGATGGCAACTTAATAACTGGCAATCCAGGCTTATCAGTATTCCATATGAAATTATTCTCTGATGATGACCCAGCAAGAAGAAATTGGTCATCCGGGCTCAGAGATATTTTCGTGAAAAAGTTGGCTGATTCATGGCCAAAAAATGAATGGGCTAGAAGAAAAAATAATCATGTTCTCGTATTGACACAATCGATATATATATATATATACAGAGGTTGGACAAAATAATATGAACAGCGGAAAATATTTATTTATTAATAATGTGTTGGCATTTGGGGGTACTCTAGGATGACTATTTTAAGTTTTCAACCCCGAGAACCTGTGCTAACTTAGGGGGAGGGGAGGGGAGGGTGACAATATCTCAAAATTTTAGGACTTTTTTCAGTTTTTATTTTGTTTTATATCTCGTAAACTAAGCAAATTTTGTGCACCATAGTACAATACAAAGTTGTAGATAATTAAATTTCCTAAAATTTGGTTGATAAAACGAATTTGTAGACCCAATATTAACCGAAATACGGCCGATCAAAGTTAGACAAAGTTTCACGAAATGTAAAAAAAAAAAAAAAAATAGAAACTTTGATCGGCCATATCTCGGGTAATATTGAGTCTACACATTCGTTTTATCCACGAAAATTATTTATTATTATTATTGCTTTTAAGTATATAACGAATTGTGGCTGTTATATAAATTAGATTAATGACATGAAGAGGATGCAACCAATAATAAATAAAAAGCATCTATTTTGTTGACACTCTTTATTTAGGAACCTTTCGGCTATGATCAACAAAGTCATCATCAGCTCTTCAAGAGTATATTTTATATTATTCACATACAAAATAGATATTGTCATAAGAGATATAATACAGTACATATGTACTGTATTATAACTCTTCCATTCTATCTATCTATTTTGTATGTTAATAATATAAAATATACTCCTGGAGGACTGATGATGGCTTTGTTGATCATAGCTGAAACGTTCCTGTGTTAACAAAATAGATGCTTTTTGTTAGTAGATGGACGTAAGGATGATCAATTATATTATAAGGATCTTCGGCCAAAAAAATGAATACTTTTGCGTATTATCCGTTTATTTGTAGATATTTCTATTCTAATGGTATAGAATCATCCTCAGTACATACAAAACATCTGTTGATTGTACTGAGGATGATTCTATACCATTAAAATCGAAATATCTACAAATAAACGGATAATACGCAAAAGTATTCATTTTTTTGGCCGACGTCCTTATAATATAATTGATGCTTTTTATTTATTATTGGCTGCATCCTCTTCATCTCATTAATCTTTGCTTTTAATATCCGTAGAATTCAAATCTTTCAAATACTTTCAATAATTAATATTTATATTTATCGAAAAGTCAAAAAAAAGTAGGTACATCCGAAGTCATTAAACCCAAACAAACGAGTTATAAAATTAACCAAATAACATGATTTACAAAATTATTTAAAGAGAGTAATCTTGGTGCATTGTGAGAATGAATAGGAATAACTCAAACGTGCCAATTTTTATAAATTTCTTATCGTTTTTGTTAAAGATTTTGCATCATTTTTATTAAAAGCATTGAATTCAGAAGTTGACCTCACTTCACAAATAATTTCTTAAAATCTAGTAGATGGCAAGATCTCAGGATGGTCATCTACTAATGCAGTATATGGTCAACTTATGAATCTAAATAGGATAGTTGACAAGTAATTGGAGCTAAAGAACCCGCCGAAAGAAAATAAAAGATAATTAATTCTCTTTAAATTAAAAATTCTCCTTCAAATGGTCAACTACTAGTGCCGTTTGCTTAACATATAATAATAATAATGCAGTGGCGGTCCCAGGATCAAGGGGGGCCCAAATTTTTTTTTTTTTTATTTCATTTAAAAAATTGAAATACACTGTAAATAAATTTTATAACATTGAATAATAAAAAACATTCTGGCAAATTTATAATTTTTTGTTTAGTTTTAAAATATTAAATAAAACTTTTGAATTTTTGTCGGTCCAATGGGGGGGCCCGGGCCCCTCTCCCCCCCCCCCGGACCGCTAGTGTAATAATGTGTAGATGAGTAGGTTAGTGCAGTCCAATTAAGGAGAAAACATTAATATATATATATATATGTATATTATATCTATATTTTAATGATTTCTTCATCATTGGACTGCACTACACATATCTACAGTTTTGGTGAGATAACATTTATAATAATAATAATACACTATCGATACTTACTTGGTAATGAATCATCTTGCGCTATGTTAAAAGAATATATATGTGAGTCAATACAGGATGCATAAATTTTTGTTCCCATGGAATCAACAGTTAGATTGGAAAATCCATTCTTGCTTTTCTTAGGATGGTGGTACATTTGGAAAGGAACATTTTTTGTTTTGAAGATATTATAATATTTACGCATATCCCACATTTTTATATATCTGCAAAATTTAATATATTAATAATTAATATAAAACAATAATTAAAATTTATTATATATATTTTTTTTTTTTTTTTTTTGGAATGGGTGCATAAGGTCCGAAGACCTATAATGACCAATAGTCACATGCAGCCAGGAAGAAAATAAAAACAAAAGGAGAAGCATAAAGGGGAAACTCAACTGCGGGAACTGAGAAGATGCCTGTTGAGGTTAGACTTGAAAGTCTGAAGATTGTAGGTTTTGGGGAAGATAGACGCAGGGAGCTTGTTCCAATCACGGGAGGTCATGGGGACAAAGGAAGAATGAAATTGTTTTGTTCTGTTAGTCGTGATCTGAACAGCATAGGGATGCTGGGAAGATGCCTCTCTTGTGTTCCGTGAATATGTTGCATTGGGTGGGATAATTGATTTTAATTCGGCAGAGCATTGACCATGGTAATACCTGTAGAAGAGAGATAGTGAAGATACTCTTCTTCTATGATCTAGTGACTGTAGGGATGCAGTAAGGGTAGAATCACCTATCAGTCTAATTGCACGCCTCTGTATGGCTTCCAAGGAGGAGAGAGCGTCTTTCGACGCCCCTCGCCAAAGGTGGGAACAATATTCAAGACACGGCCGAATTTGGGCTTTATAGAGGATTAGGAGTTGTTGGGAGGAAAAGTAACGCTTCGTTTTGAATAGGAAACCCAATTTCCTTGCGGTAGATTTAACCACAGAAGAGATGTGGTTGCTCCAGGAGAGATCAGATGTAACTGTCACTCCCAGAACAGAAAATGAATCTTTGAACTCGAGGCTATTATTGCTGTAAATAAGGGGAGGGCAAATCCTATTTTTTTGTCTAGAAATTAAACAACATTGGGTTTTTTGGGAATTGAATTTTACTTGATTGAGGTTTCCCCATTCCTCCAAGAGACCAAGATCATCATTTATCGACGACACAGCCCCCAGACGACCAGTGGATGAGGTTTCACCAGTCCTGACTGAGTGCAGGGTACTGTCATCAGCAAAGCAATGAATTGGGTTGGAGGTTACTCCCATGAGATCGTTAATGTACATAAGGAATAGGGTGGGAGAGAGGACAGAACCCTGGGGAACACCTGCGTTGATTGAATGCGGAATAGAAGACACACCGTCGACATATATATATATATATATATATATATATAATTATTCTTTCTGCCCTTGGGCTTGGTGTAGTTGGTAGCGCGCCTGCCTTGTTTACCAAGGGTCGCGGGTTAGGACCCCAGGTAGTCCGATGATTTTATTTAAGCCATTTCCACTTTTATGCTTCTCTCTTTTATTTTAAATATGTTCTACATGGCTGCATCTTACCACTGGTCATTATAGATCTTTGGACATTATGCACCCATTACAAAAAAAAAGTGGCTGTCCAACGATAGCCTCTATCTAATGAAAATCTCAATTCTTGTATTGGGATTTTCATTTGATAGAGGCTATTTATAATATTTAGTATATATATTATATATATATATATATTTTATATATAAAAAAAGATGGAATAAAAATAATTTAATTACCCGTCTCCTGCACCGCATGACAACAAATAATTGTCGTTCAAGAATTTAAGTCCGGTTACAGAAGAATACTGTGAATCTTGACAGTTTTTTAAATTAAAATCTAAAAATAATAAAATAATAATTATTATTTTTATTGGCGTATAAGGAATTTACAAGCTATTTCTTTACATATATAGGTAAGAAAAAGAAAAATAGTAAATTATTAAAAACTTACATGTTATACAGTGACACTGAGTAATCTGTGTTAATGGTCGCGTGCTAGCGTTGGAATATCTTTGGTCCCACAGACATATAATATTATCACGGCCTCCAGTTGCGAAAACATCTAGAATAGAAAATATTAAATTAGAAAAAATTATTTTACTAATTAATCCTGCCACAATACCATAAGCTATAAGGTATTATTGAAATAAAAGATGGAAATTAATGCACCGTTAGGTTAAATAATACTAGTCTCGTCCCCCCCCCCCCCTTCGGCATCCTCGCATTTTCCGTGCAAATAAAGGCTCACAAACATATTTGGATCCGGCGGATCTGCGACCACCCCTCTCCTTCACATAATATGCAAAAAATTTCATTTTTCTAGACAGTCTATCTGTCTATACGTCAAACTCAGTTTGACCAACTTCCCGATGAGATTTCGAATTAAAATTTTGGACTCCTTTAGATGACGTAATGGAGAGTCAAGGGAGAATACTCCTGTCCTAGAAGGATAGGTGGGCGTAAGCCAAATATGTTTCTTATATCTGTATTTGCACGGGATTAATAATCCGCAGCAGACTGAGTGGGAATTAGCTCTACGGAGTTCGCCCTCCTGTTTAGACGAGAAGTTCCCCGAAGGAGCGGCTAGTTTATATATATTCTATATTATTGGGATATCCGTCTCCCAACTTTCCTTTAGAATTTCGAAATGAGATTTTGCACTCTTAAAGAACGCGTAAAAGAGAGTACAGGTAAAATAGTTTAAAATACATTTGGGGAGACTCAAAAAAATTCTATTTTCCCATTAGGATGTTTTGCAAATAATTGTTTATTAAACGTTTCGGCTTTCATTTTGGAGTCATTTTCAAGAGTATGGGATTAGGAAGTAATGTAGTAAAGTTCTTCCTAGATCTCAAAGAAAATTTAAACCTCTGAGACATTCACTGAACTGATATGGAACCAGCAAGAATACGACCCCTAAAATAATCCACCTCTATCATTACTTTCTAATCCTGCACTCTTGAAAATAGCTCCAAAAGGAGAACCAAAACGTCGAGTAAAACCTGACCCTCACCGAGAAAATTTATCTTTATATATATATATATATATTTATGGGGTTTAGGCTTTCACACTTGTTATCATTAATAAAATAATTTTTCACTTCTGATTAACTGTGATTTATTTGTAAAAATTACATCGTTAGATACAAGTCAGTTAAGATTACTAAGTTTATTATATCTGTGACAATCTCATTTAGTTGAGAAAGCAATTAATTCAAATGAGATGGTCACAGATGTAATAAACTTTGATGATCTTAACTGAATTCTACCTCAAGAAGGCTACAGAATGAGTGGCTGAAACGTTGTAACTTATACAAATAAATCTCAGTTAAACAGAAAACAGAATTCTTTTATTGTATATATATATTTAAGGCAAGGAAATTTGTAGTATTAGGCAGAGTTCACACTGGAGCGATATATTGCTAGTAGCAAGTCTCTTGCGGCTGATTCAATGGAATTTAAATAGAGGTGATACTAAAAGGTGCGCGATGTCGTTTGGCAGCTAGCGTCATGTCGCGGTCACTACTACTTGCTCTTCGGTCGCTCGAGCGACTCATTGCAGCGATATGTTTAAATACAACAGAGAACAAGTTCCTCACCTCCTATTTATCGCTTAGAGCCAGGCGCTAATGTGAACCTCACTAGTGAGTTGCTGTTAGCGACATATCGCGCCAGTGTGAACGCCACTTTAGTCTTGAGGGAAATTACAGCCTCTTAGACATTATTTGAAATAAGTCCTTTCATAATGGAATGACTACTCCTTTAAAGACAAAGTGTAATTTCTTATTGTCAAAAGAAAAATTTATTTCAAATATTAAAATGTTAACTCTAACTAATAGTTAATGTTCATAAAATAAAACTTACTGCTGTTTGAAGGAGTATAATCAACAGATTTAATACTTCTTGTATGTGATCTGAATACCATGACCTCTTTAAAAAAACTTGACAGGTTCCACAAGGTTGCTGTATGATCGCCCGAGACTGTAATGAACCTGTTGGGTTCGTAAGGGGCCCAGGCCAGGTCATAAATTGCATTGGGATGACATAGATGAGCTAAAAGATACATAATTGATTATGATATAAACATATTAATAATATAATTAAAATTATTTTTCTAATTACAAATGAGATCTCGATGAGTTTTGCCCGGTTTTTGGTCAATTTCTTGAATAAAAACGGAACCATTTTCACAACCAATTGCCAAATGGTTAGTCATATAAGGATTGAACTTAGAAGAATATATATTATTAAAAGAATCCGCATCATCAATTGTATGTTCTTGACTTGTTAGTAAGTTTAGGGGTAAAATTGGAAGGCTGGATGAAGCTAAAAATATAAAATTATTATTATTAATAGTAAATTAAATGATTTTAAAATTTTATTTATAACATACCCTTTAAACGCAAACCAGATTCACGTGCTATTAATTCTTTAACATTCATCGCTCTAATTCTTTAACAAACTAAAAAAGTTAAATATTTATTAAATAATGAAAAAACAAATTGTTTTAAATGAATGTATGCATACCATAAAAACAGATCAAAAAAGTTCTATACTAAAATATAATTAAAATTAAATATAATTTTGTTAATAATTAAATACATTAAACAACCCTAATTAAAACAATTCACCTTTTAAAATAAAGATTTTCTTTAAAGTTTCTTTAAAAAAGTACAAATTTAATGAAATATTTAGTGCTTTTCGGTGCGATGTTGGAAAAAAAAGGCGCCATTGACAGAATTAGAAACAAACAGGTATATTGAACATTGAAACAGAAATAAAAAAATAATATTCATAAATATATTTGAATTAAATAAAAATAATTAATAAAAGATAATTATTTAGTAAGATAATTTAAATTTTATAAATTAAAAATTGTTTTTAATTTTTTTTATGTTGTCAATAATTTTAAATAAAATGAAAGATATATTTATGCTCTATTGTTATTTTATTTATTTTTAATTAATTAAAAGATAAGGAAATGTTGATAATTAAATAAATTATCATATAAACTCGGCAGGACCACTTTAAAAAATTCATATTTTTTATGAATATCAACTGTTGTTGCAGTGGCGTAACGTATTTTAGCTGGGCAACCTTTTTTTCGCCCCGGGTGTATATAAGGGGAGCCGAGGGGGCACCCCAGAAAATTATCAAATCTATATACATACAGCATATACAGGTATTTTTTTTTTTTTTTTTTTGGAATGGGTGCAAAGGTCCGAAGACCTATAATGACCAATAGTCACATGCAGCCAGGAAGAAAATAAAAACAAAAGGAGAAGCATAAAGGGGAAACTCAACTGCGGGAACTGAGAAGATGCCTGTTGAGGTTAGACTTGAAAGTCTGAAGATTGTATAAGGCTAATTTCTAAATTTTTCTTTGAAAAAGTGTGTCGCATAAATAAAAGTAATAAAAAAATGAAAAATATTAATATTTAAGCATTTTTTTAATAAAAGTTTTGTCTTATAGAGGCCCCAGGCCCCTCGGGGCTCAGGTAAAAACGGAAAAATTTGGATTAAAAAAAATATTTGTCTTTGAGAGGGCCTGGGCCCCTCGGGGCTCAGGTGAAAACGGAAAAATGATATATTCTTCTTCTTCTGACCTTGCCATTTTCCCGGGATGCGGGTTCGGCGGCCCTACTTTTACCCTCCAACCCTATTACGAGTTTTTGCGACAGGTAGAAATAAGACAGACCGGCCCGTCGCATGGTCTGACGCCTGTTGAAAAGAGGAAGGAAGAGACAGACATACAAAGAACAGGAGGAATGCCTCCAGCTCCCAGCTCGGGCAGCTCGTGGTCGCCATCCACGTACCCACAAGTTGTGGGTCCCTGAGCGAAGGAAAAATGATTATATTATTATATTAAAAGGAAAAAAAAAAAGAATATATCATTTTTTCATGGGCTTGAAAGCACGCCCGGTTTCAATTTTATCAAAAGAAAAAACCACCGAGCTTCAGCTCGGTCATCCCGGAACTAATTATAAATTAAAATTGTTTTTTTTAGTGAATAAATATTATTATTCTTTATTTCATTACTTTTTGCTTTCTCTTACCTATGTATATATATAATATATATATATATATATATAGAGAAAGTATTGGTTTCATGTCAAAAATTCGATGTCGAGATTTTGATGGATCTTCACGTTTTGAGGTCCCCTGAATCCAAAAAAGTGGTTTTCGCGACATGGTCTGTCTGTCCGTGTGTGTGTGTGTTCAATTTTAAGCATGAAGGAATTGAGCTAGGAGGCTGAAATTTTATATTTAAGTTAAACATTCGACAAAAAATCTGGTGTGACAAGCACAGAACACAACTTTCGATTACCAAAGGTAAGAGAAAGTTGTGTGCTGTGCGACAGTCACACCAGATTTTTTGTCGAGATGTATTTAGTTTCCGCCAATATATTAGAATTTAAGATGCAAAATTCATAAACATGGGAAAATATTTATATTTTGTTACCATGGCAACCATTTCTCCTATACTTTTCTATGAAGTACAAGAGTAAAGTCTGCTTCAAACAATTTTGAGGACAAAACGAGAATATACATTTGAAAGAGCATCTAAAAAATAATTGATTTTTGAATTTTAATCAAAATCGTTAGAGCGAATTTTGAGAAAATCGAAAAAACTGAAAAAGTACATCAGAAAAGTACTAGTACTCTTTGGTCGATTTTGATCAAAAGCTTATTTTCTCGGTCCCGGGGAATGTTTAACTTAAATATAAAATTTCAGCCTCCTAGCTCAATTCCTTCATGCTTAAAATTGAACACACACACACACGGACAGACAGACCATGTCGCGAAAACCACTTTTTTGGATTCAGGGGACCTCAAAACGTGTATATCCATTAACATCTCGACATCGAATTTTTGACATGAATCCAATACTTTCTCTCTCTATATATATAGAGGTAAGAGAAAGTAAAAATTAGTATGTCTGGTCATCTCATATGAGTAAGATTTAAACTTTCGACCGTTGGTTCTCGTTGAAACATTTTGTAAATTAAAATTAATTAATTAAAATTAATTTGTATATTTAATTTTAATCTCATATGAGATTAAATTGTTTTTAAAAACATGATTTAAAGATTAACATAACTTTTTAATGCTTATTATGGTATTTTGAGGCAAAGAATTTCATTTCAAAATTAATGCACCTACAAGTTTTCTATTCAAAAATTTCATTTATTAATTTCCAAAATTAATTAATAATAATTTTTTAGGACAATTTGATGTGTCTTTGTCTAAAATTTAGTAACCATCACTATTTAATAAGTTTTTTTTTTTTGATTAAAATTTAATAAACAACATGAAAATCAGAATTTTCGAAAATTTAAAAAAGTTTTTAAAATTTGTAGAGTTTTCTTATAACTAAAATTAAAATAAGACGATAGAGACCCTAAATGGAGGCATAAAGTTATAAATTGAACAAAATTTGATAGAAAATTACCTTTAAAATATATGAAGCAAGGCCTTGGCCAGGAAAATTTGTCAAGGGAGCAAGAGACGCTATCTTCTCACCTTTCTAAAGAAGAAATTTGAATATATATTTCTTACAATTTATAATATGCTATAAAATTTTAATATTACATTCTACTTTCTAATGTTTGTGTTTATTATCTTATAATTAATTAATTTTTTTAATTTGAGTATCTCCCTTTGGAGCGAGAGTTGGTATTTATTCGAGTAACGGTTTTTTTTGGGCTCGGTTATGACAGATTAAAATACAAAGCGACATGCTGATAGAAGAACCAAATAAAAAAAAGAAAAACCGTCTAAAAAACAGGAAAATCTTTTCGATTTTTATAAAAAAATTAAAAATAAAATAAACTTACTTAAACCACTAAAGCTCTAGCAGCAGGTGACTGTCTCTGGCGAGATATTTTGAATTGGTAGCCAGCATTGGCAAGTGGCAACACTGTTCAGAGCAGGGGAGAAAGGCTAGAGGGGGGTTGTAGAGGGGGTGGGAACAGGGGAAATTAGCCATCTTCAGCAAAGCACGTTAAATAATATTTAATATGAGAAATTTAAAAACAAGATATTTGACTTATATTTCTAAATTATATTTTATTTAGTTCATTCTTCGATGATTTTGATTTTTGCATATTTAAATAATCGTAACCGACGAGGGTTATTTTTATTCCATTTCTCTTTTGACTTATCCGAGAGCTTATAAAATGTGAAGATTCCGATTCCATGTTCGTTTTTCATTCTCAAAATGTCGCATGTGTGGAAATATCTTAATTGCTTCTAAAGGCCCATGTGAAGGGCGTCCTCAAAAAAAAAATCCCAAGGATTTCCTCTCCGGAAACCTCGGACACCCACGGATAGGGTTTTCCTCAATGGACTTGAGAACAGAAGAAGAAGTGGTACCTAAAGATGCTCCTGGTGGAATAAAAATATATTTTGACGTGTCTTTTTTTTTTTTTTTTTTTTAAAACATTCACACTTTTTTCTCATTCACACTCACATTCACACAGTCTTTTCGGCAACTCAGGCCATTTAAGACTAGACGATAACCGTTGTAATATATATATTGGGGGTCCAGGCATTTCTATTTAAGCCATCTGGTATCCAATGACAACGTCTTACAAAGCACTAAGAAATAATTTTGGCTGCCTATGTCTCGGATTTTTTTTGACTCCTTCATAAAAGCTACATTAAATCTAAATATACTTTTAGAAAGAGTGGTTCAATACGCCCGGACCTTTTTTTTCTTTTTTCCGATAAGACGTGATTTTGCCGCATGAGAGGACTCGGCGGGAAGTCGTTTTTTTATATATATATATATATGTATATATAACAACTCTCTCAATGGCGTATACCTTGAGATTGCCAATACTGTAAGATCTTATGTTTTTTATAATTAAAAAAAATATTTTTTTGTTGTATTATATATAATTATTATTTATGCTCGTTTCAGCTCGTTTTTGTAGAATGACCCATATATATTAATATTAGTAGATAATTCGCTAATGTCGAGTTGAAAAATTTCAATGCCAGGAGAATGAGTTTTTGCAGGCGACTGGTGCAAGTGGAAAACGCAACTATGCCTCTCAAAGGCCGCGCATTTTTGACATAGAATTTTGTGCCAAAGTTGTATAATCCCAGGTTGAAGTTAGCACAGATGCAAAATTCTTAATTTAAAAATTTCCACTTCGAAAAGTTGAGTTTTTAGGGTGGTAAAATGGCTGTCTACTTTATACACGAGTAGGCGGGATACTACTACTAAAACTCTAACATTTTGAGGGAACACATGTGCGACTCGGGTTTTGTCTGTTAAGGTCCTCGGGCAGCCCAGAACAGCCCGAGGGCTACCTTAGTTTGCACACAGCGAGGGCGTGGGAAGGTATGGATCTGGGGAAGTGTGGGCTTGGGCTGATTGTGTACGTCACAATTAAGTTCCTACTTGATAGCTTTAGCCTTAAGTATATGGTGTAAAGTGAAATAATTTTAATGACCGAAAAGGTAAAACGTAAGATCTGGTACAGATGATTTTTATTTTACCTTTTAAAATTTAAAATTATTTCACCATTTACCATATTCTATACCATATAGCTATCGGGTGGGGACTTAATTGTGGCGCTCACTATACATCCACGTTGAGCTTGAATCGAACAAACCTAATATTTATTATAATTTTCATTTTATTATTTAACATTTTTTTTTTTTTTTTTTCGAAAAAATAATAATAAATGAAAATAATTTTATGTTAATTAATATCACATTCAAAATAAATTAAATCTATAATAAAACATTTAAAATAAAAATATCTTTAACCTATGGTGATTTCAAGAAATAATATCTTTTTATGAAGCCAGTGAATTTTCAAAGAGATCAAGAAGTTGCTTAATTCCTTTTCTGATTTAAAGTTAAGGATATAAATAAGAATGGAAATTTTTTCATACAGTTTAAAATCTCAAATGAAAATAATTTTTAACGAGTTATCAAAGGATACATTTGATCTGAAAGTAAATAAATAGGTTTCATTGATTTGCTTAGTTCCTCACATTTCGCCATCAATTGGTACATTGACTAAAAAAAAAAAATAATAATTAGTATAAAATATAACAAAAATGAACAAAAACCAGTTAACTTACTTTAATATTGGAATCCACTGTATCACAAGTTCTGCAAACAGCATCTCTATATGTTTCTAGACAATTAACAGTTAAAGATGAAACCTAAAAGAATTTATAACGTTAAATATCTTGAAAAAAATTTCTTGATATCTTTTATAATTTATCAATCATGAAAATAAACAATATATAATAAAAATTAACTAAAAAGAATATTAATTTATTTATTAAACAGAACATTCCCTTGAGTAAGAATTTATGTTCTGATTTTGAAAATTAATTCCTGTTGAACAGAGTGTCAAAGTTTTTATGTCTGCCTCAAAAAGTTTGGAGATCCTGGGAAACCCAAGGTCTGGTAACTAATTAAGGAAAAATTAAATGTAGGCAACAAAAGTTATTTCTTTTATTTTGCTGAAAGCAACTTCTACTGCACAAAATTTACACATTTAATTATATAATACCAAGTTACATTAAAATATCTAAAAAAAAAAAAATTACTTACACTATGTAACAATTCTGCAAGATTTTCAGTTAAAGTATCCACAGATGTAGCTACTTGCCGTACTTGAAGTTCAATGTCATTTAAAATATTGGGATCAAGTGATTGAAGATGAGGGGTAAGAGCTTGTCGATATAAACAAGGTGTAGCAATTCGTGAACTAGGAAATGAAGGGGAATCTATAAAAAAAAATTGATTTATTTACTCATCATTATTATTATTATTAACATTTCGTCGGCGCAATATTTTGACTGTCAAATTGGTAAGTAAAAGAAAAAAAAAATACAAAATTTTCTGGAGAAAACCAGAAAAGAATTAAACAATTTTGTGGAAGGATAAGAAAAAAATCTGGTGTGACTGGCGCACAGCACACAACTTTCTCTTACCCTTCGGTAAGAGAAAGTTGCGCACTGTGCTGGTCACACCAGATTTTTTGTGTCGAGATATATTTAGTTTCCGATAGCACCTTAGTTTCAAACTTGCATTTTAAATGTTGACTGCTTCAAATAAACTATGGTTATTTTTCAAAATTTTAATCTCATATTTGGACATTTTATACACAATATAGAATCGTAAATAAATACAAAATTTCATAAGAATTGGAAAAAAAAATTTTAAATGCCTAAAAAGTTCCAAAGGGGACCCCCTTTTGAATCGAAATTAACATACAAATTCCTATAGGAAATTAACATTAGGCCTATGAGAGAAGGCGGAGAGACAGGCGATAATGTTTGCAAGTGAGAGAGAGAGAGATATATGTTTTCTCCTAAGCAATTAAAGACACAAATAAAATAAAAATAAATGGGAATTTAAATAATAATTGATTTTTAATCTAATAAAAAGAAAAAGATTTAAATTCCGTTACCATGGCAACCAGTTCTATCTTTCCTATGAAGAACAAGAGTAAAGTGGTCTTCAGAAGATTTCAACGGCAAAATGAGAATATACATTTTAAAGAGCATCTAAAAAATAGTTCATTTATGAATTTTAAAAAAAATCCTTGGAGGGAATTTTGAGAAAATCGAAAAAAACTGAAAAAGTACATCAGTAAAGTACTAGTACTTTTTGGCCGATTTTGTTCAAAAGCTTATTTTGAGATTCTTCAAAGGTACTTAAGTTAAATATAAAATTTCAACCCGGTAGCTCAACTCCTTCATGCTAAAAATCTGTCCACACATACAGACACACATACATACATACATACACACACACAGACCAATTTGCGGGACCCACTTTTTTGGACTCAGGGGACCTCAAAACATGTATATCCATCAAAATCTCGACATCGAATTTTTGACATGATCGCAATACTTTCTCTCTCTATATATTTCATATATAGGGTATGAGAAAGTAAAAATGGGAATTTAAATAATAATTGATTTTTAATCTAATAAAAAGAAAAAGATTTAAATTCCGTTACCATGGCAACCATTTCTATCTTTCCTATGAAGAACAAGAGTAAAGTGGTCTTCAGAAGATTTCAACGGCAAAATGAGAATATACATTTTAAAGAGAATCTAAAAAATAGTTGATTTATGAATTTAAAAAAAAATCCTTGGAGGGAATTTTGAGAAAATCGAAAAAAACTGAAAAGTACATCAGTAAAGTACTAGTACTTTTTAGCCGATTTTGTTCAAAAGCTTATTTTGAGATTCTTCAAAAGTACCTAAGTTAAATATAAAATTTCAATCCGGTAGCTCAACTCCTTCATGCTAAAAATCTGTCCACACACACATACACACACACACACACACACACACACAGACCAATTTGCGGGACCCACTTTTTTGGACTCAGGGGACCTCAAAACATGTATATCCATCAAAATCTCGACATCGAATTTTTGACATGATCGCAATACTTTCTCTCTCTATATATTTCATATATAGGGTACGAGAAAGTAATAAATGGGAATTTAAATAATAATTGATTTTTAATCTAATAAAAAGAAAAAGATTTAAATTCCGTTACCATGGCAACCATTTCTATCTTTCCTATGAAGAACAAGAGTAAAGTGGTCTTCAGAAGATTTCAACGGCAAAATGAGAATATACATTTTAAAGAGCATCTAAAAAATAGTTCATTTATGAATTTTAAAAAAAATCCTTGGAGGGAATTTTGAGAAAATCGAAAAAAACTGAAAAAGTACATCAGTAAAGTACTAGTACTTTTTGGCCGATTTTGTTCAAAAGCTTATTTTGAGCGTGTGGGAAGGTACCTAAGTTAAATATAAAATTTCAATCCGGTAGCTCAATTCCTTCATGCTAAAAATCTGTCCACACATACATACACACACAGACCAATTTGCGGGAAGAGTAAAGTGGTCTTCAGAAGATTTCAACGGCAAAATGAGAATATACATTTTAAAGAGCATCTAAAAAATAATTGATTTTTGAATTTTAAAAAAAATCCTTGGAGGGAATTTTGAGAAAATCGAAAAAAACTGAAAAAGTACATCAGTAAAGTACTAGTACTTTTTGGCCGATTTTGTTCAAAAGCTTATTTTGAGCGTGTGGGAAGGTACCTAAGTTAAATATAAAATTTCAATCCGGTAGCTCAATTCCTTCATGCTAAAAGAACAAGAGTAAAGTGGTCTCCAGAAGATTTCAACGGCAAAATGAGAATATACATTTTAAAGAGCATCTAAAAAATAATTGATTTTTGAATTTAAAAAAAAATCCTTGGAGGGAATTTTGAGAAAATCGAAAAAAACTGAAAAAGTACATCAGTAAAGTACTAGTACTTTTTGGCCGATTTTGTTCAAAAGCTTATTTTGAGCGTGTGGGAAGGTACCTAAGTTAAATATAAAATTTCAATCCGGTAGCTCAATTCCTTCATGCTAAAAATCTGTCCACACATACAGACACACACACACACACACACACACACACAGACCAATTTGCGGGACCCACTTTTTTTGGACTCAGGGGACCTCAAAACATGTATATCCATCAAAATCTCGACATCGAATTTTTGACATGATCGCAATACTTTCTCTCCTATATATTTCATATATAGGCTAAGAGAAAAGTAGGAATATGGTGTGACTAGTCGCACAGTCCGCAACTTTCTCTTACCCTTCAGCAAAAGAAAGTCGTTTGCTGTGCTTGTCTCACCAGATTTTCTTGTGTTGAGATATATAATAGCACCTAATTTCCAAACTTGACCACACGATTCGAGCTAGGGATGCTTCCACATCAGTAAAGTGAACTTCAAAAAATTTCACTGATATACTTTTTAAAGAGTATCAAAAAATAGTTGATTTATTAATTTTAATCACAATTGTTGGAGCGAATTTAGAGAAAATCGGAAAAAAACTGAAAAAGTACCTCAGTAAAGTACTAGTACTTTTTAGTCAATTTTGTTCAAAAACTTATTTTCACCCATTGGGAAGGTGCCTAATTTGAATTTAAAATTTCAACCTCCTAGTTCTTTTCGTAACTGAGATATTTTGCTCACAGACAGACAGACCAATTTGAGGGACCCACTTTTTACTTTCTCTTACCTATGTATATATGTAATATATATATAGAGAGAAAGTATTGGATTCATGTCAAAAATTCGAGAATCCAAAAAAGTGGTTTTCGTGACATGGTCTGTCTGTGTGTGTTCAATTTTAAGCATGAAGGAATTGAGCTATGAGGCTGAAATTTTATATTTAAGTTAAACACCCCCCGGGACCGAGAAAATAAGATTTTAATCAAAATTGGCTAAAGGGTACTAGTACTTTACTGATGTACTTTTTCAGTTTTTTTCGATTTTCTCAAAATTCGCTCTAACGATTTTGATTAAAATTCAAAAATCAATTATTTTTTAGATGCTCTTTCAAATGTATATTCTGATATTGCTCTCAAAATCGTTTGAAGCACACTTTACTCTTGTACTCCATAGAAAAGAGGAGAAATGGTTGCCATGGTAACAAAATAAATATTTTCCCATACTTATAAATTTTACATCTTAATTCAAATGTTACGTACTGTCGGGAACTAAATATATGTCGACACGAAAAATCTGGTGTGACAAGCACAGAACCAGGGGCGTATATAGAAATTTTTTTCGGGGGGGGGCCCGAACTCAAAAATTTTTCTGCGGAAAATTTTTTTTTTTAAGAAACTATATTTTTTTTCACACCAAATTTTTTGCGGAACATTTTTTCTATTGCGGAACCAAAGTTGTCCATCCTGCGGAAAAATTTGTTGCGCTGATGTATGTGTTTGGGAAATTTCGGGGGGGGGGGGGGCCCGGGCCCCCTCGCCCCCCCCCATAAATACGCCCCTGCACAGAACACAACTTTCGATTACCGAAGGTAAGACAAAGTTGTGTGCTGTGCGCCAGTCACACCAGATTTTTTGACTCAGGAGACCTCAAAACTTTTATATCCATCAAAATCTCGACATCGAATTTTTGACATGAACGCATTTCTATCTATACATATTTCATATAAGCTTATAGGGTAAGAGAAACTGAAAACTAAGTGACAGACTTTTATATTGATGAAGCTAAAAGATGCAGCTACTGGAAGGCACTAAAGAACGAGGTGGGAAAAAAAACTGCACCTACTGTGATGTCAGATCAAATGCGCCGGACGAAATGTCAAATAAAAATAGGAAGTAAAATTATTTTTGGGAGAATGCTATTTAAGTAAACATATTGAAAAAAAAAATATATATAACGTAAATAAATGTAAATACCATTTTTTGTACTGGGGCTGGATAATTTAATTTTAGATTCTAAATTTTCTGTAACGAACATGACCATATCTCCTTCCTTAATGACAGTTCCTTCTAAATGTAAATCACGAATGGATTTGTTTGTTGGATTATCAATTAGTTCTTCATTATTGAGATCTAATTTATCTGGTCGATTTATATCTGTTTCATTTTTAGATTGAGTAGGTGCCAATTTAGGACGAATTGGAAAGATATCATCTTGGTCAGAATTAATGTTTGGCTCAAATAGAATCTCGGAATATGAAGCAGTCATTTCGTTTATCTAAAAAAATATATATATAATGTTTATGTTGATAAATTAATTATAAAATTCAATATAACCTTTTCTTCGTAATCAAGATTTGAAGGAAATTCACTTTTGGGCGTGATATGATCAAGTTTATTAAGAAGATCACTTTCAAATTCATTTTTACACGAGGCTAAATTATTTTCACAAGGAGAAATATCATTAGGATTATTTATAGTTGAACCTTAAACAAATAAGAAAAGGTAGCAAAAATAAAAATAGTATATTTTTTGTTTATTTTAATCAAAATCACATAATGAAGAAAATTGAAAATATTGACTTACTCATTATGATGAGATTATTTGAATGAATTAATATTTATATGTACAAATATGGGAGAAAACTTTTTTAAAAATATTTTAAATTATTGGTTGACATTGGTCAAGCTACTTTAAAACGCTTTAAAATATCTAAAAAGCAGCCTAAAACATTTAAAACAGTTGACAGATGCACAGATGATCAGCAGATCATAGATATGGAAAAGGAAAAATGGCCGGAGATCGGAGCTCTTGCGCCTCCTCTTCGGCGGAGCTTGCGTGCCTGGCGCCTATTTTGAGTTCTTACTCTGACCTTATAAAAAAATAATGTAAATAAATCAGAAAATAATAAAATTTAAATTATTTTTACTCTTTTTATTTAACTATATAGAAAATATAATACTTACTTATTGTTATTTCTTTTCATATTTAATATTGAAGACTTTCTTTTTCTTTCAAATATTGATTTAACCGTATAAAATAAAATATAAATTAAAAACTAAATTTTTTATATATTTATAGGCCGAAATACCGTAAAGCCGGTAGGCTGAAGAAATTATATCAGTATGTAACTCACTTCTGATAACACATCTTGCTCTTCTTCTTTTTTCCTCGCCTTATTTCCGCGGTGCGGGGTCGGCGGATCTACTATTTCCCCCATTCTCCCCTATTATGTATTTTTTGCGACCGGGAAGGATAGAACAGGCACGGTCTGAAGCCTGATGAAAATATACAAGCGACAGATAGACATAGAAAGAACAGAAGGAATGCCTGTCCCAGCTCGGGTAGCTCGTGGTCGCCAACCACGTACCCACAAGATGTGGGCCTCTGAGCGATGTGTCGAAATACGTATAAAGTGTTAAATAAATTATTGAAACAAAAAACCTTATGTTATCTTACGTGGATTTAATTCTTATATTAAATCATAATGTTTCAGCTAGAGCCAACCGTTACCAGTTTAAAATTAATAAATTATATCAGTGAGAATGAAAGAGATTTTTTGGATTGCGAGTAAACATATATGTTATATTTATTTATTTATGTTTTATAGTCATAGCCACTGGGACGAGAAATTTTTTTAATCTGAAACATCTGAAAACAAACCAAATAAACTGAATTCAAATAAAATATTTATTAAACTATTATAAAAATGTTGACCAATATACAACATTTAATATAAAAAATGAAAATGGAAAAAAAATGCGTGAAATTTTATCTATATAAAGAGCTGTATCTTTTCCATGACAAAATGTTATATAATGAGCTTCATTAGTTCCTGATCGTAATGACGGTCTTTTTGTATTTGAAGAAACTTCCTGTAAAAAAAAAAAATAATAATAATTAATCCTCCTCAAAACATATAAAACCAGAAAAATTTAATTGGTAAATCATAATCGGACCACAAAAATCATATCATCTCCCCCCTACTGATATTAGGACTCCAATATTTTAAACAAAAATACCTTAAAATCATGAATGTCATTTCTTAAGTCTTCGTCCGAATAGCCTTTCATTGTTTTTGTTGCTTTTGGGCCCATATATTTATTAACAACAGCAAATTCCATTAAGGAAAGAAATACAAACACTGAACAGGAAGACATCCAAACATCAATTGCCTTAACGTAAGAAACGGGAGGCAGCGATTGTTGGGATTGAGTATTCTGAGTAGCTAAGACAAAACAAAAATTTAAATTATTAAAATTAATCATTTTTACTTTCTCTTATCCTATATATGAAATATATAGAAAGAGAAAGTATTGCGATCATGTCAAAAATTCGATGTCGAGATTTTGATGGATATTCATATTTTGAGGTCCCCTGAGTCCAAAAAAGTGGGTGCCGCAAATTGGTCTGTGAACGGAAGATCTCAGGAACTAAAAGTGCTACGAAGTTGAAATTTTATATTTAAGTTAGGCACCCCCTCAAGGGGTGAAAATAAGCTTATGAACAAAATCGGCCAAAAAGTATTAGTACTTTACTGATGTACTTTTTCATTTTTTTTTTCGATTTCCTCAAAATTCGCTTCAACGATTTTGATTAAAATTAATAATTTTGAAAAAAGCATATCAGTGAAATTTTTCATGGAAATTGATTGTTTGAAGTACACTTTTACTGATGTGGAAGCATTGGTAGCTCAGCGCCATCTATAAATCGCGTGGTTAAGTTTGGAACTTAAGTGCTAAAGGCAATCTCGACACAAAAAATCTAGTGTGAAAAGCACACTACACAACTTCCTCTTGCCGAAGGGTAAGAGAAATTTGTGTGCTGTGCGACTAACACACAAGATTTTTAAAATTTCTATTATTACCAAGAGTGAGCAATGATGTGACTCCAAGTGTTACTCTTGCTGGAATTGCCTCAGGTTTTATCCAAAAAGAGATCCAAGACATGACTACTATTAATGCTGATGGAATATAAGTATGAAATAAATGATAGCCTAATCTTCTTTTAAGATTAAACACAACAGCTAAACAAGTGAAATTGCCTAAAAAAAAAAACATTCGTATTTTTAGTTCGATATGAGATTATTTATCCTAATAAATTACCTGTTGAATATTCAATAGTGCAATCTGCTGTGTAATTATTTGAGATATCCAACTGAGGAAGTTCTATTTCTGGATTGACAACCAAAGGGTCAGTTACATTCCATATAAACACCAAATCATCGACGGTATGCGACACTAAAGATAACATTAGTGAAATTAGTGGCTAATAAATAAGTGAAATTTGTTATTGATTAAAAGTAAAATGGTGTTTTTGAAACGTTTCGGTCATTCATTCTGTGATCTGTTTTCTTGGCCCCCTTCGCTCCGCTGCCAGGCACGCATCTCAAGATCAATTGATGCCTACTCTCCAGGCGCTCAGGCAAAGAATAATTGGTATCTATAAATTTTACTGATTTTTAAAATTCTTCAGTTGTTTTTTACAATTTTTTATATATAAATTACAATTTATAAAGTTAAAAATTTTGAGTTTAACAACGAACATAGAAAAAAAGAGGAAAATGTCTTAATATAGGGTCATTGAGAAGAAAGGAAATGAGATCCTGGGTTCGATTCCTGGGGGCCATGGCCTCGCCAATAAAAAAACACTCACAGTCTTTAACAATAAAGAAGAAATACACGTTTTTTTTCAATTGCAGTGTTTATTACTTTCTCTTATATATGGTAATATATATATATAGAAAGTAAAAAATTCTGAAGTACTTTTTTTTTTTTTTTTTCAAAATTCGCTATAACGATTTTGATTAAAATATAACAAATCAATTTGGTCTTTAAAATGTATATTCTCATTTCGCCCTCAAAATTGTTTGAAGCACACTTTACTCTTGCATTTCATAGGAAACCATCACAACAGATTTCTTTTTAATTTAACATGTTTTTTTCGTTTTTCTTCTAAATTGGTGCTGAGAACCTTTACACAAATTCTGAGGGTTGCCCGAGCAGCCGATTTTGTAGACCTTTAGATTTAAGACTATGATTTGCATCTTAATTGTACAGTACATAAAGAAGTTCACAGAATGAGAGACCTAAACAGAAAATTAATTAATTTTTTTTTTTTTTGCGACCGGAAGAAATAGAACAGGTCGCACGGACAGACATGTAAAGAATAGAAGGACTGTCAGTCCCAGCTTGGGTAGCTCGTGGTCGCCATCCACGTACCCACAAGATGTGGGCCCCTGAGCATGCTCCCCTCTCAAACCAATTACAATTTATTTCGAGGAGGGATGGTTTGACTAGAGTTTTAGATAGAATATATTTATTTTTTACTTACAACTTTCTATCATCATAGAACATATTTGTGTGTCATGTGGATAAGATTCAAATTTCATTGCACACGAGAGCACTAATGTTAATCTGAAATCAATTCTAAAATGAATTTAATATTAAAATTAATTAATTGTAATCAAGGACGGAACTAGGGAGTACCCAGAGGGGTGGCAAAATAGGAAAAGTGGTTCACAAAAACAAAATGAAGAAACGTTTGAAAAGTGAACATATCGAAATCAAAGTTATCCAAGAAATTAAAAAATTCTATTTAACTTTATTTATAAATACTGTATATTCGTATTTCAAATTCCCACCCGAACAAGATTTACCAAAATTTTAGAGAGTCAAATTGAAAGAACGATTAAAATTTTAAAATCAATTTGGCGGCGCTTTGGAGGGGGAAGGGAGGGGGCGAACGCCCTTATGTATTTTATAATATTATTAAGGAAGCTTTCCCCCCTCCTTACAATTCTCCTAGTTCCGGCCCTGATTGTAATATATATTATTATGTAATTTATTCATAATAGAAAATAGAGAAAAAAAATGCTAGTCTTAGCTCGGATAACCCGTAGTCTCCATCTATGTAACCAACAGATGGGGGAGTAAATTAGCTAATGTTCGTGAGCTAGGTTCACAGCTAGAGATTTCGCCTCTTGTGGGAAGGTTTTGCACTCTTAATGAAACTTTTCTAAACTATATTGTTTACCAATGAATTTAGAAAAATATAGCCTCGGATGCCAAAAAAATGTTTATAATAATATAATGAATATAATAAATTATATCAAATAGAACATTGCTGGATCATACCGAGGGAAAATTCAAAACTGCCCGAAATTCAAAAAAATATAGAATTAAAATTTTAAATGCTGTTAGAAAAAATAAAAAAAGATTTTATATTTTTCAAAATTTGATCCAATTTGGGGGGTTGTTTAAATTTTATTCACATCTCTCCGCGTCCACTGGGATTTATTTTCGAGTTAGTGGTTTCAATAGGAATAAATAAAATTGTTATTTAATTTAGAATTTAAAAAAAAAATCAATAACTCTTACTTGGACATATAAAGTAAGGTCTTGTCGTGATACAGCCATAGATAATGATTCGGAATACTCATCTCATGAAAAGTAACTTTTTTTGCGTTTTTAAAAAAACTATCTGGTCTCCAAATATCATGTAACCATTCTACATCTAAAATTCGATATTGTTCGCTCATATACTCGGGTAGCCTTAATCTTGGATCTCTCCAACTTTGGGCTAAAAATATATCAGCTACATATGTCTAGAAGAAGTAAATCAATAAATTAAAATATATTTAAAAAAAATAAATAAAAATAAAATTTATTTGACCATTGATTCTTCATTTATTGAGTCAATAGAGAGGACAGTGACATGAAAATAAACGATAGTTGGTTGTCCTTGATATTTCGGAGCTCGATTTTTATCATAATGTTTAGGATTTAATGGAAGGACATCGCGTAAAGATAAACTTGTTTCCGATGAAAGTTGAGAGGGTTCAACAACAAATTCAACATCACGTCCTTTACTGAAATAGAACATTTTTTTTTTTTTTTAATAATGTGAAATTTTTATTATTAATGATTTACTTACTGTTGATGGCAAACTACTAAAAATATATAAGTATAAAAATAAATAATCAAGATATTCATTATTTTTTTAAGATAAAACTTGTTCTAATAAATTGCGCGATATTTACATGATGGCACTTGGTGTACTAGAGACGTGTTAATTGGATTTAAAAGAAATTTAATTAAGGTTTTATATATATATATATATATATAGTGGGGAGATGGTCAAATATATATATATATATATATATATGGGATTAGCATACAACATACTATAGGCGTTTTTATTGATTATTTATAAATATTAGGCCTGATTATTTAAATAAATTATCAAATGTTGAATGTAAATGAATAATATTCGATTTGTAAAAAAAAATAAAATTAAAATTTGTAGGTCAAAGCAGGGACTTAGTCACGGGGAGGATATGGTGGTCCAAATCCTTTTCCGCTCCTCCTGAAATCTCAAAAAATAAAAAATATATATGATATAAATGTATGCAAAATATCATTTTTTTTTTTTTTTTTTTGGAGGAACCATTTGAAAATGGTTTAAAATTGACCTTCGGGAGGAAAATTGCGCTTCAGGAGGCAAGCTGTTCGCATGTTTTTGCCTATAAGATGGCATTAAGGGTCTTAAAAATTTAGCCAAAAAGCCCAATTATTATGAAAATTTGTTAACAGATAGTAGGGCTATATTTAATTTCATGTATATGTTTGATTTTTGTTGATATTTTTGATAATGAATAGTTTATAAATATTATTAAAATATTATTATATATTATATAATCATTTATAACAGCATAAAAATATATAAATATAGGCTCATATTTGATCTGATAATGCCGGCTGTTAGACTACGCCATCTTTTGTAAGAGTGCTGAACTATTTAGCCGTTAATTATTAAATAAATACAAAATTTATTTTTGAATTGGTCACCACTTTATTTAATTATTATATGTTGAATATTTATATTTACATTTTTAGATAAAAAAAAAAATTACAATTTTCATAAAAGAGTTTTTTTTACATTTTCAATAAATATAAAAAAAAAATATTTTTTAATTAATCGTAATTAAAAAAAAGCATTCTCTTATGTAAAATGTTCCCGAATTTAAATCATTTAAAAAAAAAAACTCATAAAAAATAGTTTAAAATTAGGGTCCGACCGAAACAAGATTTTCAACCGAAACCGAAACCGAATATTCGGCCTCAACCTTAGTTTCGGCCGAAACCGTAACCGAAACCGAAACTTGTATTTTCTATAAAAAATTTTTTTTCATTTTATCTTTTTTTTTTGAATTTTTTTTTTCCCTTCGGTGAAAATCATTCAAAAATTTTTTTCATTTGACCTTTTTTTTTTTTTTGCATGCGAGTCTCATCCCATTTTTTCAGACTCTGGTTTCGGCCGGCCGAAAGGTTCGGCTACTTTTTGGCCGAAACCGAAACTACGGCCGAAACCATGATTTTTGGCCGAAACTGGCCGAAACCGTAACCGAAACCGAATATTCGGTCGGTTCCTATTTAAAATGCCTCAGTAGTTTCGTACTAAAGATTCAATGTGCCCTCCTGAAACCCCTTTAGGCGGATGAGTGTGGATTCCATGAACCACCCCTGAATTCGTTTCTGAAAGGATGCATTTAATATGGCTAAAAAAATCAGTAATTTTAATTAATGTGCATAATCAAATCACATTTCAACACTTTTTTTATTTAATATATTCACTTTTACTTTGTATATAAATAATTATAAATACCTTCTTCTATATAAAAAATTTTTTTATAGTGAATAATTAATTAAATATTTTTTGGTATTATTATTAATATATTTATTAACATTTTATTTAAAGAAATGATCAACTGGTATTGTTAAAAATTTATTCAATAGGGTGTTATCGTAGATGATTTTTCAGGCCCTGATCTGAATTAAATTCGAAAATGAAGGTCCGAAAACAATTCAAAATGAGAAAAAGGTTGGCGAAAACAAGAAAATATTATATTTTCAGCCCTATTTTTCTCAAAGTCAGATCCATTGTTGGAGGTGGTTGTTTGTCTTCAAATTCTTCTTCCAATAGATATTTCCTAGTTCTTCTACTTTCACTTCTCGATCAATTTGCGACCCCATGTTCCTTTTGGTCTTGGTCACCTCTCCAAGTTTTTCGGTGGAGTTCGAAACGCCCGGAATATATAGGTAATATCAACAATTCATCAAATTTATAATATATAATCAGGTTTCATATTAAATAATTTATTATTTTAAAATTACATTAAAGAAATTTAAATCATTAATTCAATAATAATTCTATATGACACACTATCAAAAGGGAGATCTCTAGTCAATTATAATAATAATCATGTTTAAATATATAATCTCAATAATTTACAAATAAATTATTACATTAAAAAAGAAAAAAAAATAATTTTGGTAAAAAATTTGAGATTATTTTATCATTTTTCTAATAAATATGTTTTTTTTTTTTTTTATTTATTTACATAATTTCATCACTAGGAAGACTTGTTTGCCTAAAAAATATTTTGTGTAATTTAGTCTAAAAAATTATTAATTATAAAATAATAAATAAATATCAGAACCAGGATTAAAAACAGATATGGTCAGAGAAGAACGTGGATAATAGCCAATAAAAAATTATCGCATCTATTTAGGTCCCCATTAATTTTACCATACAATAAGGCTATGTCCTAGGTGAATGCGGGAAAGACGATGCGTACGTTCATTAATAAAGTTGAATACGATGCGGGGCCGCTGAATCGAAATTTAAGTTTTTTTCCGCAGTTGGAGTACGGCAAGCAAGTGCTAATATCAGAAAATCAGAAGATAAATATACTGTGGAACAAAAGAAACACTTGTTACGTTGATCTGAGGGTGAAATTCTCTATAAATCTATTGTATATTTTGTGAGTCTTAACACTGAGCCAGTAGGCCTGGAAAAAACTTGCGTTTTTCTAAAACTATTTGCCCGCAGTAACGTTGGCTACCTTAAGCGGCCCCTACACAATATTTACGTCAATATATTGCACAATATTTTGTACAATAGTATTACTTGGTCAACCCATACTGTGCAATATTATTGCTCAATAAATTAGTTCTCGGGAGTCAACATGTGGAATAATAAGACAGCAAGTAGGGTTATAGCTTCAAAAAAGAAAGAAAAAAAGAAGCGCAGTAGGATGAAGGAATGGTTTAAAGAAAGAAATAAGTACATTCTTGAAAATTTGTTAGGTGAACTAAGAATTAGTAAGCCAAGTGATTTTCAAAATTTTTTGCGACTAGATAGTACATTCTAAAATCAACTTTCTTTATTCATCTTTTCCATTTGTAGCTATTGTAGATGTTTATTCCAACGCTGTTAACACAGAATTAAACTAGTATTGCGCAATATTGCCTCTGTTGGGACATGGCAATAGCTATAATCGAACAAACCTAATAGGTTTGTTCGATTATAGCTCCCTGGGCGCCCGAGGGCGTCCGGCGCATGCGTAGTGAAGATTACATGCGCAGTAACGAAAAGCAATACGCTTTTCCTTAATGCGCATGCGCCGGACGCCCTCAGGGCCCACGGAGCCATAATCGAATAGACCTATTTATTAGTTTGTACAATAAAAATCAAACTGTTTTTGATTGACTCAATATATTGCACAATCTTTCAATATGATCTAAAAACGTTCAATATTATTGTACAATGTCAATCATTGTGCAATATATTAATCGTATAAGGGAGCCGCTTTAGATTTCTTCGTAGTTATCAGCGATATATATATATATATATATATATATATAAATATTTAAGTACTTAGATTTGTGTAGTAAAGTTTGAGGAAACGATTAGTAAAATATTTCGCTTGAACGAACTTTTGTACGGAATGAGAGGAAGAAGAAAAATAATGATTAGGTGAAGAAAGGAAGGAATGAAGGACCCGCAACAAAGCAGAGACCTGATGACGATATCTGCGATGCGGTTTATAAATGCGATGCCAACATCGCACGTGTCCGCATTCATCTAGGGCATAGGATAAAACTTATATGTTGATGCTATGAATTTGAGTGTGAAGAAATATAAATACATTTATTAAAAAAAAATGTTTTTATAATAATTCTTAAAATAAATGTACATATAAAATTAACTATATAGAATGTAATATCCGTGTATTTTTTTTTTTGATAAAATTTATAATATATAATCTCGAGATACAAATTTGATATTTGCATGGTGGTCATCGGATTGGTCCATTTTCAATATGGACGATATTACACCTTGACTCAACCACCTTAGCCCCAATTATTAATTTAAATTACATATATATATATATAGTGTATTAGTTGATAGTTACAGTATAGTACTTGTCATATAAAAGGGGTGGTCAAATATTTTAATTACAACTCGTGTTGTCGGAGCTTGTCCACCCCAAACTTTAAAAAGAAATTCTCAAAAGATAAATAATTTACTAATAAATAATCTATATATATACATTGGACAGGGAAGGAAAAAAAATAAGCACCTATATAAAAATTTTTTCCTCAAAATAATTATTTACACACAAATTTGTCTAAAAACAACTTTCATTTGCTGTTGAATTATCAATAATTTATTTGTAAACTGTTATTCACGCTTTTCTTATAACAAAAATTTTGTAATTTGGGAGAATTAAGTACTTTTTTTTTGCTAAACTGGTTCTGATTAAAAAAAAATTCAATTTAAAACATCAATACTTTTCTATTTACTATTCTTTTATACAAATATTTTTTGCCTAGTGAAAAAAAAAAATTTCATTCAATTTACTGTGAATTCACTGTAAAGGGGAGGGGGCGGAGGGTTAACTTTTTTGTTTAAAAAATAGATTCTATATGAATTTCAGGTTTACAAATTATAAGTGTGATTGTTAGTTGAAATGCTCTCGGCATATTTGTTGATTCTGCTAACTTGAGCGAAGAAAACTAATTTTACAGTGGAGTTAAGCAGCTACGTCAAAGGTACCTAGTAAAGAGAAAAAAAATGATTAGTCGTTAAATAGAAATAAGCTACCAATTCAAAATGCATGAAGGTGTTCTAATAATTGGCAGTGCATAAATAATAAAAGGAAAAAAATGTAGAGAAGTGAAAGCTTTAATTACCAAATTACTTTTTGCCCAATTAGTAAGCATTCATTTGGATACTTTTACTATAGATATATTAGTTAAATGATGGCTTTTTCGAATTGGAAGGTAATTTCTCTACCACGGCGTAGGAATGCGCGCAATCTCTTTGAAGCTACTGTACATGATGATGAAAGGGGAAGAACTTCCCTCTAGCACACCGTCTAACTAATATATCTTAATTTTATTTGTCCACTACAAAGTCGAATCAAATTTAAACTGAAATTAATTTTTTTTTTTTTACATTATATTTACAAAAGAAAATATACGAGATGTGTACAAAAAGAAACCGAACTTTTGCTGTATCAGCTTTATTGCTTATTGTAGAACATTTTAAGCACTTCAACATAGTCCCCTCTACTGGCAATGCACCGTTCCCATCTTTATTCCATTATTAGAACGCCTCCTGGAACATTTTGTGGAACGGCTCGCAGGCTTCTCGTCGCATTGTCCTATATCTCCTCTATGGTTTGGAAACGACGTGCTTTCAACGAGTTTTTGAGTTTGGGGGTCTGCTGGGGCTATGTCCAGAGAATATAGTGGATTCGGCAAACGAGAATGTGGAGTTTTGCTAGATAGCTGCAGACAAGAAGTGACACGTGAGCTGGAACATTGTCATGATGCAACATCAACTCTGGTTTTCCTACAATTTAGCCTCTTCCTGCCCACAGCATTCTGTTTCCCAAACTGAAAAACACGTTGAAAAGACGTTGTTCCCAAACCATAGAGATATAGGACAATGCGCCGAGAAGTCTGGGTGCCGATCCACAAAATGTGTTCCAGGAGGCGTTACAAAAATGGAAGAAACGATGGGAACGGTGTACTGTCAGTAGAGGGGACTATTTTGAAGGGGACAGTGCTAAAATGTTGTACAATAAACAATAAAGCTGATACAGCAAAAGTTCGGTTTCTTTTTGTACACACTTCGTATACTGTATATATTCCAAAAATTTTCATCGTTGCCTTTATAATAAATCATCAAGATGTTGGATGATGAAAATTTTTTTTAGAATATAATTAATGAAGAGAAAAAACAACCTTTTAGTCTACGACACTGTAGAAAAAAAAAACTTCTAAACTGTGCAATAGAAATGTATTTTTTTTTCTGTAAAATTATAAAAAATTAAATTCTGTTTAATTTGTTTCTTTCATACTATTATGAAGATAAAAATTGAAAGTAAAGAATGGAAAATAGGATACTCTTATGTTATCATTAAAAAATTATTATAAATTTTTATAACATTTAGAGATCAAAGGAAGACTTCTATATTAATGGTAAAGAAAATAAATAAATAAAAAAGAAAAGAAAAAAAAGTGAAAACATGATTTTTTTAAATTAAATTATATATATATATTTATGTTGAAATATAAATATATATTGTTAAATATATATAATGAAAAGAAACAATATAAATGCAAAATGTATAAAGATAGATAAAAAAAAAATAATAAAAATTAAAAAATACATATATTTAAGATTCATGAATTAACACAATATAAGAAAAATAAATAAAACAAATTAAAGAAATTAAAATAAATAGTTTCTGATATTTTGGAAGAACTAAAATAAGAATATATATATAATGTTAATAGTACAGTCAGCAGTATATTATATATAAATATATATATAATATATTATTAAATTTAAGTGTATGTTTGGATTATTTTAAATTATTTAAGAAAATAAATACTTAATCTTTTAGAGTGACTAGTTAAAATAATGTAAAAAAAATAGACTTAAAAATGAAATATAAAATTACAAAGTAAATCGCATTTATACATAAATTTTTTGTAGTTTCTTATTTCTTCTTATATTCTAAAATATACACAATTTAGAAATATTGATTCTTTTAAATTATTCTGATTAAAATTTATTTATAAATATTAATAAACCAAAAGAAATAAATATTTTAGTTGCCTTATTAATTTAAAAAAAAAATACATTTATATATCACTTTGTAACGCCATTTGACAATATCATATTTACTTAGAGTTAAATAGGTCAATTAAATTGAAATTTTCATGTGATCTAATTAAGAAAATATTTTTATGTGATGAGATGATTTAATAAAAAAAATATCAAGATAAGGTTGCATTAGACAATATTATTTAATGATTTAAATATTCAGCATCAACATCAATCCAAACACTATTATATATTTAATAATAATAGTTTTTAATAAAAATAATAAAATTTATTGAAGAGTAATTTATCTATTTTTTAAATACCTCCACCTTTTAAAAATGATAATTTAGAAAATTTAAAAATAGATAATTTAGAAAATTTAAAAATAAATAATTAATATATAATAAGTCAACAATATTTCAATAAAAAACTTTATTTTGTATGATTTTTTTGATAATTTAAATTTTTCCAAATGAAGAAAATAAATAAATTTATTTTCAAAATATTTTGGCTTCAGTTGAGTGAAAGAGGTTCAAATAAAAAAATATAAGAGGGGCATATTTGCATTTCTTGTACTTGAATCAAGTAATCTCGCAAATTAAAGTTATATTAGTTAAATGGTGGCCTGACAGTAAATTTTTCAAGAGTCGAGGATTGGAAAGTCAAAATTCTCCTTTTAAAGGGTCTCAGGAGGCAAGCTTTTTATTAAGTAAAATAAAATGCTCACGAATTTAATTCATTTAGGAAAAAACTTCAAAATGCCTCAGTAATTTCGGACCAAAGTTTCAATGTGGACTCCTGAAGGACTTGGAGTGTTTGATTAATAGCGGATGGGAAGAGCCTCCCTCGAAACATTTTCTTTCTCGGTCTCGTACAAATTCGCCAAAAAGGACACGGTCTAACTAACGGTTTATTAATTTTAATTTATTCAAAAGATGATGCCATAAATGTTGTGCTTCAATTTTTATTTTTTATATTTAATAAAGGGTAGAGATAACACAGAAAATATAGGAATATTCCAATAATTTATAAAAATAAAAATATGATAAGTTCATAATTCAACTACAAAAAGGAAATGATATCCTATTTTAGAGAGTAATTTTTCTGACTGGGCAAGAGAAGATATAAAGTAAAAGTAAGAGACAATTCTAAAGACATCACACATTCACATTCATAAAAATCAGTCTGTTTATAATTCCTTAATTTAATTTTATACTAATGTAAATTTTATGTCATTTTTTTTTCATTCTAGCCTCATATACAAAATAATATTTTATTAAATCCTTAAAAAAAAAGTCAACTTTAAAAGGATAAAGCTTAAAACTTTGCAAATCATTGGCAGAATACCAGGTGGTTATAAATAAATTGACGGTGGTACAGCTATGGCTGTAGAGATATTAGGAGCCTGAAAACTTCACAACAATGTGTACGCGAATTATGCAAAAAAAAGTTTCAAATAATATCATGTAAAATATAGAAGCAAGAACGTGGTATGGGTGAAATAAGGGCAGGAACAGAACAGACTTTTTCTTAAGGACATTTTTGGCATCTGAGGCCATTTAGTCCCTATTTATCTCAATTGGAAGGTATCCAATTCAATTGAAATAAATTGTTTAGTCTGGAATGGGATGCAAGCCCTCGATCTTTGACTAATGCACCTCTGAGTCATAGGTCCAAATAAAGTTCCATTCAAATAAAATATAAAGGGACTAAAGAGGCCTAGATTCTTATTTTGATTGAGAGATGAGTTTTGGTTCCCAACCCCTTAGAGTTTCATGCTGTAGCTACCTCTATACCACTCTGAACACCATCAGTTAATTATAACAGCCACCCGGTAGGAAGATGAAAGCTCTGACGCAAAATATTATTTAGATCTTTATATGAAAACATTTTTTCTTATAGATAAAAAAAAAATAAATAAAATATTGTTTAAGCAACCAAACCCTTAAAACAAAATTAAAGCTATTTAGGCTTGTTTGAAATCACCATTAATGAAGCAAGCAGTAAACTTTAATAAAAAATTGCAACTATGGCACATAAATAATAAAGAATAAAAGGGCTAAAGAGGCCTAGATTCCTATTGATATTAAACTAATTTCGAACAAATAATATCACATTCATGAATTATTTTAGCATAATGAATAAAATCCATATGCGAAAAAGTTAGTCACAATTTTAAGTATTTTTGAAAATTAAATTTTAAACTATATTTAGATTAAAATACTATATATATATATACTTTCAATAAATTTAGAAAAAATTAAAAGCTTCTAAAAAAATAAATAAATAGAATAAATAAATAATAAATAATCTCTTGGTAATATCAAATTATGTAAATAAGTAATTTTTGTAATATCTTACTAGAAATATAAATAATTTTTTTCAATTCTTATAAAAACATACTGTAAATAGTCAACGGAAAAATAAACTTCCTTTTAATTAACACTAAATTATGTTGTCGAGATATTTCAAAATAAATAAAAAAAAAGAAATGTTTTGTTAAATTAAAAATCAAAGAGAAATTTAATTATTGTTGGAGTTAAGAGGACGCAGCCAAGGTGATTTTTGAAATCTATATATTTGATTAAGATATTAATCAATGAATACCTAGACAAGTCAGAGGCCCACCAACAAAAAAACATACAAAATTGTTAAAAAAACAATAAATGCGAAAAGATCAATAGAGAAAAATTATATTTTTGCAAAATATAAATCTGATAAATCACAATTTTGTAATTTACTGTTCATCATTCAAGCAATGCTCAATCTCAAACATATTTAATTTTACTCGCTAACTTCCTAAAAGAGCCTCCTCAACGACGGACGTTCTACGAGATAGCATCCTTATAAAACACACAAAACCAATTGATAGTAGCTTAATGGCTACTATTCCCTACTTCCCACGAAGAAGACTCTGGTTGCGTTACTATATAGAGACATGAGTCAGTCATTTGGCCTAGTCTTTAGTATTAAAATATTTGCTTCTATCAATAAAATAAAAAATCTGGTGTAACTGGTCGCACAGCACACAACTTTCTCTTACTTTCGTTAAGTTGTGTACTGTGCTTGTCACAAAGATTTTTTGGTGTAGAGATATATTTAGTTTCCCATAGCACCTTAGTTCCAAACTTGCGTTTTAAATGTTGACTGTTTGAAATAAACTATGGTTATTTTTCAAAATTTTAATCTCATATTTGGATATTTTATACACAATAGAGAATCCTAAATAAATACAAAATTTCACATGAATTGGAAAAAATTTTTTTAATGTGTAAAAAGTTCCAAAGGGGACCCCCTTTTGAATCGAAATTTACATGCAAATCCCTATAGGGATTTAGCATTTGCTCTATGGAAGAAAGAGCCGGAAAATGAATTTGAAAAAACCTAAATACTATATCAGTAAACTGTGCTTCAAACAATTTTAAGAGCGAAAGGAGAATACATTTTAAAGAGGATCTAAAAAATAATTGATTAATGAATTTTAATCAAAACCGTTAGATCCAATTTCGAGAAAATCGAAAAAAACTTAATTAATAAAACCTTTGAAACAAATAACCTAGTGTTTAATTTGTATATTTAATTTTAATTTACAAAATGTTTCAACGAGAACCAACGGTCGAAAGTTTAAATCTTGATATTTTATCAAGGTCTTATATTTACAATTAAAATATCTAGGGGGCTAAAATAATATAAAACAGTTTGTTCTTTAAAAATTTTAAAAATTATTTAAATAATTCCTTAAATATCAGGAAGTTTCCCGTTGACTCTACTAAATAACTAATCATGTTGAAATAAAAATTTATGGTTAAATTTGATATTCCAACAAAACTTAATAGAAAGAAATTTTTCACCTGGCAGGATTTGTCATAAAAGAATATCTAGGGTTAAGGCACTTGATCGTAAATTGAAATAAAAATTTCAAAGCAGCTACAAGACACTCATAATGAATAGGCATTAATCGCCTAAATATAGCTACCTATAAAATAATTTTTGGTATAAAATAATTATTGGAAAATCAAAATTCTCTAAGCCCTTTTAGTGGTAGCCATACTAACAAGAAGCTGCTGAAAATCGGCAAGTTCTTGATTAAGGCTTTCAAGATCTCGTGGTTCATGCACATTAACACATGCATTATCGGTTTCAGAATTATTTGCTTGAAGACAACCAACCTGAGGTTCTCTTCTGCTTTCCATTGCTTCTCCACTACCCAAAGATGGGACATGTATTTTTTCTTTGGAAATTGTTATACCAAACTTAACGCCTTGAGATGAAGTAGTGGCAGTTTTCGATTTGGCTTCTTCAGAAAGATCTGTCCGTCTAGCTGTTACAGTTTCTTTTTTGGGAGGTATTACAGGTTTATTTGGTGGGACAGGAGGTGGAACTCCTCGAACAGGTGCAGCTAGTTTTTTTGTAAGAGTTTGACTTGGACTTTCGCTTGAACTAGCATTTGTTGTAACATGGAATGTAACTTTTCCTCCTTGTGTTGTTGTAAATACTTTGGTTCCAGGTGATGCAGAAAGACTTACTCGAGGAGTAACTTGTACAACTTGAGTTTGATTTGGTCTTTTTTCTGTACTTATCTGAAATTGAATGTCAAATAGGTTTATGGAAATATTTTATAGGCATTGAAAATTGATGAATAAAATTTACCTGAGATGTTGTTTGTTCAGTGAGTGGTTGGGGGGAATTAGTTGAGGACCAGGTAGATATTGCTCCTCCACGAGCGTCTGTAGATCCTGTTGGAGAATATACAATATTTCGCAGGCTTTGACCAGGGGATACAGACCTAGCAATTCCAGTTGCTGTGAAAAAGTTTTTTATTTATTTTTCTAATTGATGTGAGCTTAATAAAATATTTTAATTATTAATATATAATAACTCACTTGGTCCACAAACAGGTACACTAGAAACCGTAGCGGTGGGTTGAACAACTTTGGCTACGCTACTAATCATTGGAGTTCCTGCTCCTGGAGGCGGGGGTGAAATCGAGTCGGCTTAAAAGAATTAAAGTATAAAATAAAAAATTGTATTGTTTGTAGATGGCCGTAAGGAATATCAATTTAATTCTAAGGACCGTCGGCCAAAAATAAATACTTTTGCGTATTATCCTTTTATTTGTAGATATTGTATTTCGATCCCAGTGATATAGAATCATCTACAGTACAATCAACAGATGTTTTGCAAATAGATCTGTTGATGGTACTGAAGATGATTCCATATCACTGGGATCGAAATACAATATCTACAAATAAAAGGATAATACGCAAAAGTATTTATTTTTGGCCGACGATCCTTTGAAAAAAATTGATTTGCAATATATATTTAATAGTAGAGGGATGGGCAGATTGAGGCAAGATTTTTTGTAGATTTCATTACAAAACTATTTAAATTATATGTTCCATATGAGTCGTCTAGTTTCAAAACCGGTTAAGGTGCGCGTCTCGAAAAACCGTTATAGCCGTTATTATTCAGAAGCTAGCTTCTCTAGGCGGCAAGAGATGGCGTTAGTTTTTCCCATAAGGAAACAAGCGTTTTATTCCATTTCATTTGAATTTGTATTTTCCTATATGAACAATTTTTTGCCGTTTTCTGAAAAAACGGTTTGATGGATTTATCAGGGTTTGAAACTAGACGACTCATATCTCAGCTTCTGGGCCCTCAAGGTTCATAACTTTTTTGCTATATGGCAGAAAATGTTGAGTATAAATTAATGAAATTGATTCCGTTTCCTCCAAAAACAGGTAAAATGATTTCAATAGAAAGAAAAAAAAATTTCTGCAAGGCGGCAAAAATTTCCTTTCCCAAAAAAAAAGGTAAAATGATTTTCAAGGGAAAAAAAATTTTCCGCAAAAATTTACGCCACTGTTCTGTGCCTTTCATTGATTTCTATTGTTGGCCAACTTTTTTCAAATCTAGATGACTGTGCGACGATTGAAATGCATTGTCAGTTTCAGACATCTTTCCACAAATCTTACTAATAATGAAATTATTGTACAAATACATATATATTTTTTTAATAGCCTTCCAATATGCTTCTTCCATATTTTCTTCAAATATATTTAAAATTAAAAACGTTTAAATTATAATAATTACTTGTAGGCTGAGGTGGTCGAACCGATCCTTGAAGAGGAATAATTGCAGGTTTCACAGGAGGTTGTGGAGGTCCACCTGCTAAAGGACTTCGTGGAAGAACAGCTCTTGGTGGGCTAATGCTAGGCGTACTAGCTTGAAACATAGCTACCTGATGAGCTTCATTTAATTCTTTTTTCAAAGCTTCCGCTTCAGCTTTCGCTTTTTCTAATTCTAATTCTAATTCTTTACACCTTAAAATATAAATAAATAATACATTTTAATCACAAATAAATTTTTATTTATTTATTTTTTTTTCAATTTTTACCTTTTATCTTCTTTAGCTAATGCTGCTTTAAGTTGTTGCCTTTCAGTATCAAACTGAGCTAAATGTTTTTCTAATTCTGCTTCCATTTGCAAAGATTTTTTACTTTCTTCCTCTAAACCCTCTGCCATTGAATCAATTCTACTTTTTTCTTCGGTTAATATCTAAAAGAAAAATATATAGATGTTATTTTATTACAATAATAAGAGAGAGATTATTTTTTTAACTTTCTCCTTCCTGTTTATACGCATATAATGGTCTGGATGGCTTCAACGACTGGGTGTATGAGAAAACTCCCAGTTGCGGAAGCCTTCTAGAACATATATACAGGGGTTAGACAAAATAATATATGAACGCCGGGCATATAGACAACATTTATTTATTAATAATGTATTGAGCTACCATTTGCCTGTAGAAATTTTTACAGGTTATTTGGGGGTCTATCTAGGAAGTCTATACTAAGTTTTCGACCTCGAGGACCCTGTCCTAACTAACTGTGCTAACTTGGGTGGGAGGGGTGCAAAAACCTCAAAATTTCAAGACTTTTTTCAGTTTTTATTTTGTTTTATATCTCGTAAACTAAGCATATTTTGAACATGATAGTACCATGCAAAGTTGTAGAGCATTAAATTTGCTAAAATTTGGTTGATAAAACGAATTTGTAGACTCATTATTAACCGAGATTCGGTTAAGTTAAACTAAGTTTCTCGAAATGTAAAACAAATAGAAATTTTGATAGGCTGAATCTCGGTAAATATTGGATCTACAAATTCGATTTATCAACCAAATTTTAGCAAATTTAATGCTCTACAACTTTGTTTTGTACTATTGTGCAGAAAATATGCTTAGTTTACCCTCCCTTCACCCAAGTTAGCATATGGTCCTCAAGGATAGACATCCTAGAGTACCCCCAAATACCCTATAAAATTTCTACAATCAAATGGTGGTTCAACACATATTAATAAATAAATATTGTCTATATATCCAGTGTTTATATTATATTGTCTAATCTCTGTATATATATCTTCTTCTGTCCTAGACCTATTCCCGCGATGCGGGGTCGGCGAACCTAACTTACTCCCTCCAGCCCTATCATTCGTTGTTGCGACCGGAAGAAATAGGACAGGCCGGCCCGTCACACGGTCTGACGCCTGTTGAAAAGAGGAAGGAAGAGACAGACATACAAAGAACTGAAGGACTACCTGTCCCAGCTCGGGCAGCTCGTGGTCGCCATCCACGTACCCACAAGATGTGGGCCCCTGAGCGATAACCTCTGTATATATATATAATATGTAATATATAGTGAGAATGCTATCTTAAAATGCCAAGATGTTAACTAAAATACACGTTTTAAATTGAAATTAAGTCCGAAAAATTGCAGATCGCAAAATGATCTGTCGCATTTTGTGTGTCAGAAGCCAGAAAGTTTTGGAGGAGCCAGCCCTAAGCATTAAATTGTTTTTTTGAATAAAGAAAAAAACATTTTCAAATATTTATATACCTGAGCTAAATCTTCAGAACGTTTCTGTTCTTCATTATATTTTAAAAAATATTTTTTACGTTCACTTAAAAGCATAAAAACTATTGTTTTTTGTCGACTTCTCTCCTCTTCTAAAGTCTCAGTAGCCTTTTTTAAATCTTTTTCTAATTTTTTTCTATTTTGTCTTTCTATTTCTAATTCCTGCAAAAAAAAATTATTTTTTATTAACTTTAATTATTAAAAAAAAAATTAATATACTTACTTGTTTCAATCTTGTCCTCTCTTTTTCTAAACCATATGTAATATCATCACCTTGAGCGGTATCATGTTCATGCTTTTTCTTTTCTTCTTCTAATTCTTGAACCACCTATAAATTAAATTATTTTTTAAATGAATTTACGAAAATTATAATTATCCTATTAAACAATGTTACAGACTCTGTTAAGAAAGACTTGTTAACAGAAAAAACTTTTTTTATGGCCAGCCAGGTTTTGTAAAGACAAAAATGAAAGTAGCTGAGTTTTTTCAGGCCATATTCAATCGAATAAAGAAGTTTAGATCAGGACTGGGAATTCGGAGTCGAAGCGGTGATTCAGGTACCAGGAAATTTTGGAGAGTCGGAGCCATTAAAATTTTTACAGGTTCCGGCTCTACCCTTCTAGCCCTAATTATTGTTTAACAATTAATATCTAATTAAAAAAATGGTCTGGTTCAACATTATTGTGATTCCGGAGCTGGAGTCGGAACCGGAATCAACTTCCCAGTCCTGGTCTTGGTCATATTTTAGGACCATCTCATAAGCTCAATAAAAACAAAAATTGTATTTAAAATTAAGGACCTGAATTTCAATTACATTACAATTATATAAATGGTGAGAACGAAAACTTAATTTGATAAATCTCTAACAGATAAAAGGAAAAAAAAGAACACAAGCATACAAGAAAGGTGCAATTTGACGCTTTTGTGAAAATTTTATATCTAAACCTATTTAAAAAATGAAAAATAAAAAGACAAGACCTTCATTACTAAATAATGTAGAATAATAAACAATATTATTATAAAATAAAAGAATTTTATTTAAAAAATTATTATGATAAATTAATACAAACTTACCTTAGGGGATTCACTGATAATTCAGTTTGTAAATGAAAAAAAAAAAAAACTAAATCCTTTTGATTCAATTTGATAAAATATTCGAAACATATTAAAATCATAGTAAGAATTGTTAAGATCAAAAGACGCCCTTTAGGGGAATGTTCCCTGTAAATCACAAAGGGATCCTTTAAGAGAGGAAGGAGTCACAGGCTGACTCCTTCTCTAAGGACTTACGAAAGTCTTTGCACGTGATTTGATAAAAAGGAGAATATATAATATTCGTGAAAAAATTTAAATTAAAAAAAATTTTTAACTAAATATAAAAAAAAATTAATAATAATATATTTTTATAATTTCTTGAAAATAATATATTATTAAAAACATATAACCGAATATTTATTAATTCAGGTTTATTAATTGCTGTTTTTCATAATTACTTCACAGGTCAACATGTGATATATATATATAATTTTTTAAATTAGATAGAGATACCTTTCGATGTCTTTCTTCAGCCTCTTTTAAAATCATTTGCATTCGTAATTGACTTTTTTTATATTGAAGAATAAGATTATCTAAAGAAGCTGTTTGTTGGTTGACTACAGCGCGGATTCCTGCTTCATCGATTTTATTTTCAGTTGCCGCAAAACTATCTCTTTGTAAAGCTGCTTGGGGATCATTATATGGAACATGTAGTAGAGTTCTTGTATTCAAAAGTTGTTTAATACGTTCAGACTGAAATAATAAAAAATAATAATTTTAGTGATACAGAAAGAATTCAATCATATATTTTTCTCGTGGTTTCAGCTTTCTGAATTGTGACAAGAATTTTATAAAAATTAAATTGAAATCCTAGAAAAGTTTAATTAATTGAAATAGTATTATTTCATTTATGTGAAATTTATGTAAAACTTGGTTCTATAAAACGGGAAATCAGCAAAGAAAAAATAAAATTATGATATTAAATAATATACCATTGGAATTAAAACGAAAAATTAAAAAATAATGCGAATAGAAAGTATGCCAAGACGTGGGCGCGCAATAATCAAAGCCAAAGGATATTTAAGATTCATAAAAAATATTTGTATTAAGTTACATGAAATTTAGAATACTTAATTTTATTTATATTACAAATTACAAATAAACATTTTTCAAAAAACACGGTTTTAACTATGTTGCTAGTACTCATAAATACTAGTAAAAATAAACATACTTTAATTAAAGATCAATATTTCTACCTACAAGAGAAATAATAAATGTAATTAATAGATAAAAAAAAGATCTAAAATAATATAGACAATATTCATATTGATATGATGACAGACTAGAGAATTATCTGTCAGTTTGATTTGATCAAATTTAGCAAAAGATTTGACATAATCGATATGGATATTAATTTTTTTTAAAGTAATCAATTAAGAATAAATATTTTGTTTGTTTAGAAGTGGAAAGTAAAAGATCTTAAAGTCGTCTTTACCTTTAAAGTGGCGATGACAATATCTCTAGCTTGTAATTCGCCTTCTAAACAACTAAGAAGTTTCAAGAGATCCGTTTTATTCAATTCCATTTTTGGATTTCTCTAAAAAAAAAAAAGAAATAATCTTGAATAAAATATTTATAGTGTTTCTGGAGAAGGGTTAGAGTTTTAGAAAAAATCCAAAAAATGACAGATGATTTATAGAATTGAGAGAATAAATTTTATTTTTACCTTCAAAGTGTTACTTGATGTTTTATCCATTGGTTCGAAATTTGTTTGTGATTTAGTAGTTGTAGGCTGATTAGGTGCTTGCAGTGAGCTACTATTAAAGTTTGTAGCCATTTTGTCAGTTGTTTTATTCTAGTTAAATTTAATACCAATAATATCATAATCTTATCATTAATTTTTAAGATGTTTTATATACATGATTCATTGGTAATTATTTTTCCTTTTTGAAATTATCGATAAATTAAAGAAATATAAGCTTATATGATATAAAAAAAGTTGGTTAGAAGGGACAATTTGATGCAAGTAATAGAATTGAAGCGAATGGTCAATAGAAGTGAGAAGTGCGCCTGGAGATGCGAAAATGGTGGCAGCAACGAGCAGCAGAGTCAAGCGCCTTGTATTTATCCTTGATTCATTTACAAAATATTTTTAATTTTCACATAATTTTATTAAGTTATTTTTATAAGAACTATTAAATAAATCTACACCAGAGGTCTATAACATTTTTTTATTCCTTTTTTTCCAATTGAATCTCACCCTGATAAAACCCGCAAATTTCAAAATAATATTAAAAAAAAATGTTAAAATATAATGGAGAGTTATTTTATCATTATATGCATTGAGATTTTGATAACAATAGGGATGATCAAACTCAGTCAACAATCAAAACAAGTAAATTAGAAGTTTTTTCCTCTCCCATTCAAGTGGGGTGCTGAGCATCCCCACAAAAATTCCGTAATTCCTCAAACAAATCTGAGTATATATAAAGTATTTAATTGTTTTCCAATTAAACTCTGAATTCTGAAAATTAAAATATTATATTTTATAGTCTGTTAGTTCTGTTGCTTTTATATTATTAGGTATGCATATTTTTTTCTCCCCATCCTCCACTTCAAGAGGGAAGTGGCATACTTTTTGTTCTTTGAATTTTTGAATCATGGAAATAATATGCTATGGAGAAAAAAAAAAAATAGTTTATATAAACTTTTTTGTTTAATTTTTTCTTTCAAAAAAAATTATATTAAACAAATTTCTGAGATGAATCTTTATTCAAATGAGATAAATAATGAACTTCGACCTTATTATTAAAAATAAGGAATAATATAGATAATCACTTTATATATATATATACATTTATACATATCACTTAGTGAATAAAAGAGTATTTAAAAAATGAAATATTTTAAAATTATGCCAAATAAATTTGTAAATTTTTTACGCTGCCATACTACAAGAACAATACTTGGAAGAAATGTTCATATCAAGAGTTATAAACAAATTCCAGGTCCATTTAGTTTACCTATTTTAGGAAATTTACATTACTATAAATTAGGTATGTAAAAAAAATCATTTAATTATAATAAATGGAATTGTTTTGAATTGATAAAATTCTTTTAAGGAATTTATGATATATCTGAATATCATAATATCTTAATAAAAATTCATAAAAATTATGGAAAAATTGCTATGCAACGTTTGGGTCCGAATAATATAATTATTCATTTGTTTGATGTGGATGATATAAAAAAAGTATATCATAATGAAGGAAAAATGCCAAGGATAATGCCTCTACAGGAAACAACTCAGATTTATAGGAAAATGAAAGAATACACTGCTGGCTTAGGAATGATGTAAATAAATTTATTTTAACATATTTGCTAGTGAGTCAAGTAACCCTTGCTCTTCGAAAGTCAATATCGGGGTCTATATCCGGATAATTTAAATCGAAAATTGTATTGCGAGTAAACTTGGTCTCTCATAATATTCAATATAAGAAATAAAATATTATTTCAGGAACGGCGAAGAATGGTATAAATTAAGAGCAGCAGTGCGTAAAATGATGCTAAGACCACAAGATGTTTATTATTATGTTCCTTTTATTGATGAAGTTGCTCAGGCTTTTGTCAATGAAATATTCAAAAGAAAAAATTCAGAAGGCGTAGTAGAAAATTTATTAGATTTAAGTTCAAAATGGAGCCAAGAATGTGAGTAATATTTGTTATATATTTATTTTTATTTTATTAATATTTTTTCATTTTAGCTGCAGGAATGGTATGTTTTGAAAAAAGACTTGGGTGTTTATCTGGTGGCGAAAAAGAAAAAATTTCAGAAGCAATGATTAAAGCAAATAGAAAAGCATTTTATTATACTGGAATACTGAAATTTTCTTTGCCCTTTTATAAATATATGCCAACACCAAAATGGAAAAAATTAGTTGAATGCGAAGATTTCTTTTACGGGTAATTTTAATAAAAATTTGTAATATTGCAAAAAAATGGGTTTTAGGTTATAAATACTTACATTCATAGATTGCTTCATTATATAAGGTATTCACGGGTTCCAAAAATAACAGAAACCAAATTCATTTATATAGAGGATTATATTCTATAATAAATTCCCTAAATAATCACAGATTAATTAAGATTAATTAAGACAATCACTCATTAAAAACACATCAGAATCAAAAATGAATATCTCCATCCGCCTTTTGGAGGTATAACAATGCTTTTGTTAGTTAACAATTTCGCCCTTAGATGTCTCTCGTGTAGAGGAAAATGGAGTAAACGGGAATGTTTAAAAGTTTATTATACTTCACATAATCCATTGAAAATTGTATTATCTATAAATACACAATGGCAAAAGAAAATAGTCACATTTTAAATTCTTGTCTGAGAAGAACAAAATTTAATTAATTATTGTAAAAATGTTCTCCCCTTAAATAAGCGGGGGAGGGGGGTCCTGGATATAAAAAAATTCATTAAAATCCATTGTCACACCATTACTTTCAAATTTTAAATTTTTCAGAATTGCAATGAAATACATTAAAGATGCTCTCAACAATATTAAGAATTCGCCGAATGAAAATAAATATAATTTTTTGACTTATTTGCTAAGCAGAGATGATATGACTCAAAAGGATATTGAAATGATAACATTTTCATTATTTTCAGATGGATTAAGCACGGTATATGAATTTAATCCTGAGTTGTCTTCAACTCAGGATTGTAAATTTAGCCCCTACTCAAAAAGTAACATCATTAATTAAAAAAATAAAAATTTTAACAAAATACTTTTACCTAATTTTTTATTAATTTCTTAATGTCCTAATATTTTCTATGATATTACAGACAGCACCGGCTTTAGTTTGTATTTTATATTGTTTGGCAACAAACCCTGAAGTACAAGATAATGCTTTTCAAGAAGTTAAATCAGTGGTTAATAACTCCTTAAAGATTGATTTGGAAATTATTAATCAAATGAGTTATCTTAAAGCAGTGGTGAATGAATCATTTAGGTAATTTAATATTTTTTCAAATCAGATCAATCAGAGAAAAAATGTATTATTGAGTTAGCGTTTATAAAATATAAATAATTTTTTTTTTCTAGATTTTACCCAACAGGGACTGAGATATCTCGAATACTTGAATCCGATCTAGAACTTTCGGGGTACCTTGTGCCAGCAGAGGTAAGAATTATTCATCATACTTGAAGTGAATGTCTTATTAAAAAATTATTTTACTATTATATCTTCACAAAGTTTAAAGTGTTTTATAAATTTCTTCAAATTAGTATTTTTTTTAAATAACATAGTTCCGATTTTTTCTTCTGCGGCAAAATGATTTAAGCCTAACGGCACATTGGATTTAGATCTAGCTAAATCATTTCAAATACACATTTAATCGAAAAGTAATGAAAACATAGGCTCAAAAAGCCAATCTACTGACACTGTAATAAAAAATTTTTGTTCTTATTAAAAAAAATTCATATATAAAATTTTGTTTGTAAAAGAATATTGTTATAAAAAATTGAAAATTACATGCTAATGTCAGGGGCGGATTTAGTTTTTTGCCGCCTCTAGGCAGTGTGGCACCCCCTCCCCCCCCCGCCCCTTCAACAATTATTTCGTTTTCACTGTCGATGTTACGGTCACCAATCGTGACCTTCCTCAATGACTGGAAGCCATCCTAGCTGTTTCGTTTTCTATATTAATAATATATAAGCCTACAGTCGAAAAAATAAAATCGCAACAAAAATACTTAGTAAATAAAGACCAAGTTCTTACAAAAAAAAGAGGGCCTAGCCTTAAAAAGAAGTGAAATTCAAAAAAATGACAGGTGTCCGTCAATTAAGGGATTCACAGGTGAATAGAACTCGGCATATTTAGGCCTACGATGTCATATTTTATTTTTAGAGAAACTTAAATATGGTCCTAATGTTCGTTGGCTTCTATTAAATAGTTCTTTTTTTGGATTTGGCCTCTTTTTACATTTTTTGTAAGAACTTGGCCTTTTTTCACTAAGTATTTTTGTTGGGATATACCAGTAATTCTTTCGGCTGTAATATAGAAAACGAGATAGCGAGTTTGGCTTCCAGTCAATGAGGAATGGTAACCGAAACGTCCACAGTGAAAACGAAATCATTTTTTATTTTTTTAACAAATAATTAATAAAAAAAATTTATACGTATGTAAATAAGTAGTATTTTCACAAATTTGTCGCAACACAAAATCCGCCTCTTCGGAAATAAGCCCCTGGCTAATTTTCTACATCGGTGTTCATCAATTAAGGGATTCTTTTTGTTAATCAGAGGAGACTGTAGCACTTGAAGCCAGAAGAATTCCAGGAAGGCATGGAGTCTTGTTTCAGAATCAGGAGCTCCATTGACATAACTAGTACAGCAGAGGCGGTTTATGGTGTGGAATGGTTCCATCTGCAAATCCCTTAATTTATCGACATCAATATATTAAGGAGTTGAAATATGACCGAGATTGATTATTTTTTAAAACCATAGTGGCCAAGCAACCATCGGGTATTCCCTTTTAAATCGACATATTTTTTTTTCATCAGTCAAGAGTTTCAAGATCCTTTCAGAGAGGATGGTTTAAAAAAATATGTTGACTCCGGAGGGGAGAACTTAGAAGACTAAGTGTTTGGCAATTATGGTCTCGGTCATATTTTGGTAATACGATTGTATGATATATAAACTTATTTTTAGACACACGTAAATTTAAATCCTCATGTTCATTTTATGTCAGAAGAATATTTTGTACAACCCGAAAAATTTATGCCTGAAAGATGGTTAAGAACAGAGGGTGGACGTAATATGAATCCATTTTTATTTATTCCTTTTGGATTTGGAGCCAGGAGTTGTGTCGGTATGTTATCAATAATACTTAAGATGTTGACATTCAAAAAATTATTTATTTTTTTTATTTTTTCAAGGTCGACGATTTGCTGAACAGGATTTATATGTTGTCTTAATTAAGATATTACAAAAGTTTAAATTACATTATATAGGTGAAGGCAAATTAAAACAAATTTATAATAATTTACTATTTCCGAAAGAACCGGTTAATATACAGTTTGAAATGCGTGAAAAGTAAAGTAACAAATTATAGTCCATCAGTGAGATAAGAAAAAAAAATGAATAATTTTTTATGAAATAAAAAAAGGACAATATTTGAATGAGATGTATCAAATGAATTTATATAAATCTATTATGGTACTAAAATAAAAGGAAAAATAGGGAATCGTTTTAGAATAGAAGTAATAAAGATCGAAATTGAGAAAAATATCCCTAATTTTTCAAGATTTCGACTTTATGACTTAACCATGGCTTTCGATATAATCATATTAAAAAGAGGACACATTCTGGATTATGAGTTTAGTTTATATTTATATTATATATATAAAGATTTATCTACTTTGATTCTTGTAAACTATATATGTATATAAGAAATAATGATAGTTAAAAAAAATAATTAAGATATATATATATACCAAGTTAATGAATTCTTTTGGTTTTAAGCAAAAATCAAATTAATTCATTTTTTTATAAATTGTATAGTGTTTAGAGAAATTCATAGCTAAGATATATTCTTATAAAAAATCTATATAATTCTATTAAAAAAATTGATTTTCTAATTGATCTAATTTATAAAAAATGGTCCATAAACGGCGTTTTATTTTATTTATAAGGCTATTTGCTATTTCTTTAAAAATAATTTTTTTCTAGAATTCAATTAATTCAAAATTTACTCATTTGGATAAAAGTTAAAAAATTTGATTTTTTAAAAATATTTTAAATTCAAAAACTGTTTTTATATAGATAGGCAGTTTTGAATTATCTATAATAAAAAAATTATTGTCTTTAAAACTTGAACATATTTAAAAGAGAGGTTCTCAAAATATTTTCCTCTTAATATATTCTTATATTTTCGAATAAAATTTTTTAATGTTGTTCCGGGAGAAAAATTATTTAATATTTTATAATAATAAAATAGAATAATATAGGAATATTAGTTTGGTGTCCTTTTTCTGAATTTGTGGGTGAGAGGTTGATTAATAGGCTGGAGGGCGATAGAGGAGGGCCGTTGGCTGCCTTTCTACGAAACGCGTGGAATTTTCGCGCAAAAGAGTGTTACAGACGAGAGTCGAACCAGGGATATGCCGATTTTTTATTCGCCTTGAAAATTCAAAAATCTGGTGGGACTGATTTTTCAATTCAATTCCTTATTATGCATAATCTAAAAAAAAAGCGAAAAAATTTGAGGGGATCAAATAAAAGTTTCACTTTAAAAATATCCAAATGGGAAGGTTGTTATAAAAGAATATATCCAGTTTTGTTCCTCAGTATAATTAATATCGAAAGCACAATAACTTTAATAAAATCTATTAATAGATTGGCAGATTTAGTAAAAAAAACTTGTACCTCGGACTCAAACTAATGATGAAAAATATTATTCATTTTTAATATCAATAAGAAATATATTATAAAACATATGTAACGTCATTCAAACAATGCCATTACATTTAAGAACGATATATTTTTGAATTTGTGTTGGAAATATAAAGCTCAGCTCACTATATCCGAAATATCGGCGGATTAAATTTTGTATCTATGAGTAGGTATATATTAATTGAAAAAAATATGACTTTCAAAAGAATATATTTATAATAATAATAAAGTAACGAATGCAATAGCAATCGAGATTTATTTATCTTTACTCAAATAATAATACTTTTAATATTAAAATTATCTTTGGAGAAATCACATTCATTTATTAATAAAAAATAAATGCCCCGTTGAAACAACATATCTCAGTTCTTAAACTCGTCCTAGATATATATAGAATATACAGTCCTGGACAAAATTAATTGTCAGGTATCAAAAATAACAAAAAATTAATTCAACTGATAATGCCTATAAATCAAAACTTGATTGCACATTTAAATTAACAAAGTGTAATTTGATAAAATAAACAGAAAAATTAATTTAAATAAATAATAAAATTATGTTAGAATTTTTTATTAATACCTTGGACAAAATTAAGTGGGCACTGTATAAATGTTGAAAAATTAAGTTATTAATATTTTACTTTTATTATTGCTTGTTCTGCATCCAATAAATTCCACAAATTTTCGATTGTGTTAAAGATCGGATATTTTGATTTATAGGTATTATTAGTTAAATTAAATTAACTTTTTATTATTTTTGATAACTGACCACTTAATTTTGTCCAGGACTGTATATATTTTTAAAATAAATGTTAAATGTATATAGTCATACTGCCTGAAAATAATTTAAAACAAAAATATATACATTATATATAAAAATAAAATTTGTTGAAGCATATATCTTACACAAAAAATATATCCTACACAAAAAAACAAATTTATTTTTATTCTTTTTCACTTTCACCTGAACCAAAACATAATAAACTTCCTCATCATCAATTAAATAGACTTGTTGTTACAACCGGGCATTAATAAATTAAAAAAAAGTGGAATAAATATATATATAAATATATATATATATTAATATATGATTTAAAGAAATATCAGTGGCGAAACCAGGATTTTCCCTGGGGGGGGGGGGGGGGGTTGTTTAGCATTAAGCAGACGGGTTTTATGGTTAATAAACCAAACTATTTTTAAAATGACAAGACAATAAAGCTTCGAAGACTAAATAAGAGAAAGTAAAAATTACATCTTCGACCGCCCTAGCGACTACTTTTTTCTCTCCTCCCCCCCCTCTGGTTGTGCCAGTAAGAAACAGGCATAAATTAATATTTATATTTTGTAAAATAGATTAAATGAAGAGCTTTGATTTTATTAAAACAAATTAATTATCGTTAATATGTGCGAGATATTGTAGTTATTTTAACATCAATAATTTGTTTTAAAATTAATTCAGGTTGATTGTTTTTATATAATTTTCCTATTGTCCTTTAGATTAAGCCTCGAAATAAATTAATCATTAGATAAAAAATTTTGCCGGTTTTAAGAAATTGGCAATTTACCCAATTCCTTAAAAATATAAAATTTGGAAATATTAATTATCCTCATAGAGAATTTCTATATTCGAAGATATTATTTATTGTAAAATAAATAGTTTTTAAATTTCAAAAATCTAATATTTTTTTCTATTTTTATGTTAAATTTTTACTAGAAATTTAAGAATCCTATAACATTAGTGTTTTTTTTTTTGATCAGCTTGAATAATTAACAAAAATAACATCATTAGTGTAGTATTAATTTATTTTTAAGACTATAATTAGACTAAAGCACCTAAAACAGTGATTTCCATATTTTCATGGATCAAAAATGAGTAATAAAAACAACTTTGAGACTAGATATGATCAAAAATATTTGTTTTTTAAAATATTTTATATCATTTGTATGACTAGAATAAAGCATCTACATTTTTTTGATCTTAATAAAGGCAGATATTTTCTTTTTTTTTTTTTTGTGATTTTTTTTTTTAATATATGTAATAAAAATTTGGAAACCCAAAATTTAATAAAAAGGGGCAATCAAACTATTTTATTCCACTTAGTATTTTAGGAATTCAATAAAAATGCATGTTAATAAAATAAGAAAAATATTTAACTTATGTTTTTTCTAAAAACTTTTGTACAGTATATACAAGAATTAAGCCTTTTAATAAGAATAAGATTGATTGCACTTTGCTAAAGAGAGTATATGCTTGTTTTGCTTTTATTTTTTTAATGATAAATGGACTGTGTTTATTTAAAAATGTATTTTTTTTTTTGGATCATCAAGTCAATGTGAAATTTTTCATAAGAATAGATGATGTGTATTTAAAATTTAAGAATGCAATATATTTTTAAAATATATATGATTATTTGAGCATTGTTTGAAAATTCTAAATTTTAGAGAGTGCTTTATTTTATCAGATTTCGAGCGAATTTTCGAAAATATATATATATAAATATATATATATATATATTTATGGATATATGAATTTAAATAAAATAATGCATATGTTTATCAAGGGCGGATCCAGAGAAATATTTTGGGATGGGCGAATGGTTTTCAAAATTTTTGATATTGAAAAAATGACGATTTGATTAAAATATAAAGATGTGGATATTATAATATGAAATGAAATAATCCAGGATTGAGAAGTTGTAGCTAAGTTGATTATATTCAATGAATCTGGAGTCATTCCTTTGGCTACGGCTCCTGTCCATCTAATTAATATTTAATACAAATAACGTTCGGATTCATCGTCCATACGTCTTGACTCAGCAAATCTGGGCGATATTTCATGGTAGCAGAGATTCCAAAAAAACTTTTATAGCGATGAAATCGGAGCTATAGCCGCAGTTTTAAAATAATGACTCCAAAGCTGGAGATTGTGGTTCATAAGCCGGAACTACAGTAGAATCAGCTCCCCAGCCCTGATAAAATCATAGAAAATTTGGAGAGATGAAGGTCAAATTTTGTACGATTTGACTTGAAGACTTAGACTCCATTAAAATAAATTATTATTATTATGGGAGTTTTTAATTATAGACCACCTTTCTTATTAATTATTTATTAAAAATATAAATACTGTACAACGTTTTCAAGTACTGTGTACTGGCTCTGACCATAGATAATATAGATTGGAAAGCCTGTCAAACATGTCAAACGTTTGTTCTTCAGTCGGCCAGGTGGCGTTCGAAGCGTTGCTCCGCTCAGGCTCCGCCCACCAATATGCTCTCCCAAATCATTCTATACCAAAATATAACTTATATATATATATTTATTTATTTTTTTTATTTTTTTTTATTTTAATAAAAATTATTGTTTAATAAAGTCGAATATATATAGAAGCATAGGGTATTAAAAAAAAAGAAAAAAATATAATTTCAGAGTAGAGATTTTAATTTTTTTCTCATTATAATTCACATTTATCTACATAAATAACTATAAGATACATTGCTATCATTCAAAGCTATATTCAAAAAAATATTTCCAAACAGATTTAAAAAAAGTTGGTTAACAAATAACATGAATGAAATTTATAATTTATACATATTACACGTGCTTTGTGAACTTGTAGATTCTCAAATTTGTTTTTCTTTTATTAAACATCTTTAAAGATATTTTATTATTATTATTGTTTTTATTAATTTTAATTTATTTTATTTAGAAAAAAAATGGTTTATAAATATTGTATATGCCATGATAGGAAACTAGATTGCAAAGTTTTTCTGGTTCGCCAAAGGTGTTTATTAAAGCTTTTGTGGATTGTATTATTATTATTATTATGACAGTTTTTAATTATAGACCCATTTGTATATATTATTTTTAATAAATAATTTGTACAAATATGGTTTATAATTAAAAACTGCCATAATAATACAAACCACAAAAGCTTTAATAAACACCTTTGGCGAACCAGAAAAACGATGCAATCTTGTTTCCTTTCCTGTATCATGGCATATACAATATTAATAAACCATTTTTTTTCTAAATAAAATAAATTAAAATTAATAAAAACAATCATAATAATAAAATATCTTTAAAGATGTTTAATAAAAGAAAAACAAATTTGAGAATCTACAAGTTCACAAAGCACGTGCAATATGTATGGAACATGGAATGGAAAATGATCTATGCAGCTATGGTTGGCAGGGATGCATATTGCTTTTCAAACGAAGGGAAGGGGCTTTGGTGGGCGGAGTCAAGGTGCGACGCTAGCGACAGAGGCGGACTGGAGGAACAACTTTTCAGCTGTCAAATCCTGTGAGTTACAACCCCATGGCTCTGACTCAAGTGAACTAACCTCTACGTGCATTTTATATACGACGTCAGCGCCATCTACAGTCATTCCAATGAAGTTCGTTGTATATGAAGTCATATATAAAATGCACGTAACGGTCCCTTAGGAGTTAGTTCACTCTAGTAGGAGAGTTTATACCCTGGTAGGAGCAAGTGCACAGTACTTGAAAACGACTGCAGAATAAGCAGTCAAAACGTTGTACAGTATTTATATTTTTAATAAATAATTAATAGCAAAATGTGGTCTATAATTAAAAAATTCCATTAATACAAACCACAAAAGCTTTAATAAATAATTTCAATTAATCGTTTTTTCCAAAAAATAAATTTTTTTTGGGGGGAGGGAGATCCAAGCGACCAGATCACTTGGATCGCCCTCCCCCCCTCTGGATCCGTGCCTGATGTTTATAAACTTAAACAAACAAATAAGATTCATCACAGGAAAAGTTTCAAGCATAAAAAAACGCTTGATATCACACCATTATCCTGAAAGAGGACGTAAATCCACACGCACTTTCTCTTCAATACTTAACATTCCAATGGTGGGGAAAAATCCTCCTTTAGGCATACTAACTTGCCTTTTGCCGATAATTTTTCCATTTCTAGTAAAAAAGACCTAAAAAAAATTAATTTCAATCTAAATTTAAATTTTTTATCTCAACATTTTACTAATTAGACTACTCAATATATACCTTAACTTTATTGTCATATTCAATTTCATTATCATCCCAATTGTCTTCTTCACTTTCACTTGTATCTAATGAAAGTTCCAATAAATTATTTCCTTCAAACGAAGATGAACGGCTTATATTTGGAGAAACACTATTACTATAAAAAAAAAGAAAATAAATAAAATTAATTTTTCCGTAAACGAGAGAAGTTGAAATAAAAAAACAGTTCGTTCACTTAGACCACAGTATTCAAATTTTTCGAATGTATTCAAAGAAAACAAACTATATATAATAGATGTACTTGAATTGTAAAGAAAGGTAAGGAATAAATTGAATGTTTCCTATCAAAGTATATGATTTTGATATATGATTATGTATATTATACACATTAACGCGCTTGCTTCAGGAGGCAAGCTATTGGCATATTTTTGCCGATAAGATGGCGTTAAGGTCTTAAAAATGTAGCCAAAAAGCCCTACTATTACGAAAATTTGCCAACAGATGGCAGTATGGTAGGGCTATATTCAATGTCATGTATTTGTTTGATTTTCGTTGATCTTTTAATAATGAATAGTTTATAAATTTTATTATATATTATATAATCATTTATAACAGCATAAAAATATATAAATATAGGCTTATAAATGGTCTGGTAATCATGGGGTTGTAACTCACAGGATTTGACATAAGAAAAGTTGCTAACGCCAGAGGTAAGAAGCGCTAGCGTCGCAGTCCCAGATTCGGTAGCTCCGCCCACTATACTCAAATCGGCATGCTAGCGGCAGTCCACTTGTCACATTGTGTTTGTTTGATTCGTGTCCCTCCAGCATACCCTTACTACTTCTACTTGAAAAGCGTTGCAAAACATCATAACTCGTGCCTATTAATTTCATATTATTATTATCATCAAAATGGTGTTTAAATCTTATGTGTGCAAGAAATTTGGAAAGGAAAGAAGATTGCATCGTTTCCCAAGCTCAAGTTGTGGTTTATTTACCGTGGAAAATGTGTACTATAAGTAATATATTCTATTATTCAATTAAAGACCTTAGCTAAATTATTAATTTTTTTTTAACTTGTTAATTTATTTGGATACCAAATAGTGCAAATAATGTGTGGATAATATGTATCATAATAATATATAATATTTTTTATGTATGTTTTAATGTCTATATGACCTAAGATGGCGAAAAAACCATGTGTATTTTGATGAAGCAAAAATAAAAATTTCAACTCTTTAACCATAATAACTTTGTCTTATTGTTTAAACCTTATAGACCTATATAAATACGACTTTACTCAAGATGTTTTTATATTTTCAGAAAAAAATTGATATTTTTACATTAACACGTGGGGGGCAAAAGGGCGGAGCCAATTCACGAATGACGTCACTTTGCGACTCTAGCGCTAATAGGCGTCTGTTGTTGCAGTTGTGACGAGTTTGACAGGCTTTCCCATCTATATTATCTATGCTGGTAATGCCGGCTGTTATGCTATGCCATCTTTTGCATGAGTGCTGAACTATTTGGCCGTTAATTATTAAATAAATACGAAATTTATTTTTGACTTGGTCACCACTTAATTTAATTATTATATGTTGAATATTAATGATATTTACATTTTTAGATAAAAAAAAATTACAATTTTCATAAGTTTTTTTTTGCAATTTTTATAAATATACAAAAAAATATTTTTTAATTAATTCTAATAAAAAAAGCATTCTATTAAGTAAAATCCTCACTAATTTAAATCATTAAAAAAAATACTTTAAAATGTCTAGTAGTTTCGGATTAAAGATTCAAAATGCCCTCCTGAAGCCCCTTAATAAAATAGAATAAATAAATGTTCAAAAGGAGATATTAAAAAATTGAATATAAATAAGAAAATTTTAAATAAAAATAATAATAAATAATTTAAGAATACAATCAATTTAATAATAATATATAGACAACAATAAAAAATTAAGAGTGTTTATCTTTGTTGGGATCGGGTGAACCCCACTAACTTAAAAAGAAAATTTCACTGAACCTTAGCAAGAAGCTAGATCTGTACCATTACCCAGAGCTTAATTAATAGTATAATAAATGAATTACCTATCATAAGAACAAACATAATCTCTTGGGAAAAGAATTCCACATCCCATAATATCGCCTTTATGACATAAAGGTCCAAAAGGATCTCCAACTCCACTTCCAATAAATATTTTTCCATCGTCTGCATGATATCCTATGGAACCTTTATTCCAGCCGGGATGTCTATGTTTTGGATAACCCTTAAAAATTAAAACAGAAGTATTAGTTTCAATAAAATATTTCAATTTTAATTATATTTTTTACCCTTCTTGTTAATCCAATAGCAATATAACAACATTCTCCAGGATCTATAATTTCAATTTCAAAATAATGTATTGTAGTATTTAATGGGCATCTTGCTTGGGCTAATCCAACATCAACAATACTTTTTCCACGTCCAACATATTCTAGAATCTGAAATAAATGGACGGACCCAGCAGATCCCAGAAATAAATAGTATGAGAATTTAATATGTGATTTTCTTCTTTGTAAAGAAAATACAGAAGGGGCCCAAAATGACTAACATCATTATGTATCAAATATATTTTTATAAAAAATTATAACGTAACTTACTTGTCCATTTAATCGTATATCATTTAATCGGTACCAATCTTCTTCATTGGTATCAATAGACATAAGAGTTTCTTCTTGGGTGATCCAATTTATTCCAAAGAGGAGTCTGATTTCTTCACCAACTGATTGCATTCCAATAGCGGGATAGAGACCACCAAGAGGGAGGGACATAAACACAGTTGCAAGCTAAAAAAAAGATGATAAAACTTTTATTAGTTTTTTTAATACTAAAAAAGGTGGTTTGCATAATTATCCTAACAATGGCAACCCATGAAATTTTCAATTTATTTCTTTTTAAGGGACTACTCTGATATTTTAAAACAGAGTTTACCTTCTAAAATGTTCATAAACGAGGAAACAAAAATTTTAAAAAGGAAAAATGCTTTTTAAAATAGAATAGTTGGTCTTTTAAAATATTATACATATTTTCATGATGTGTATTTCCTTTTTTGAAGTCATTTATGGACCAAGGGAAAGTGGAATTGTCACTTTTGGCAAATTTCAAGTTTTTTTCTGAATGTTATATTTAAAAATGAATATTAATTAATTTTTACATAGTTAATAAATATAAGATGAGTGAATTTTTAAATGTTGATTTAAAAATTTAAAAATCATCTCAAAGATGACAGACAAGAAAATAGTTTAGTTTGTTCGTATGCAAAGTCTATTACGATCAGAGGGTCACCATTGTAGTAAGATCAAAAGGCGAAGAGTGCAGAGAGGGAAGTTGATTTTGAAAGTTTCAAGTACTATATGTGTACTTAATTTGAAATAGATACATTGAAAATTGAGGATTTCTATAGAACATATACATATATATATATACATGTATATTCAAACGTTTTTCCCATTTCATTTATATATATATATATATATATATATATATATATATATATATATATATATATAGAGAGAGAGAGAGAGAGAGAGAGAGAGACAAGTAAGAGAGAAGATAAATATAATTTTAAATTAAATATATTTCTCGAAATAAAATAAATTTAATATAATAATTAGGTTTATTTCTAATTAAAAAACCAGAAAAATTAATTTATTACCTCTTTTCCATTTCGTACAAAATAAACAGGAACATCAGTAGAAAAAGGCTCTCTTTTACTTTCCGATGCAAGATTGAATTTAATTCCGCATCCTATTTTATCACCACATACACATTTTGTTGAGAGCTTTGGGCCACATACACCATCTTTATAGAGCCTAAATTAATTTGACACTTGTTAGTTTGTTTGTTTCGTTTAAAAAAAAATTAATGATCTATTCTATTACCTTCCATCCTCGGACATAATTGAGATTGATTCTTCTTTATGACCTATATGAACATCTAATGGATAATTTTGAGAGCAAAGTCCTATTGATATTGTTCCTTCAAGTCCTATGTCAATTATTTCTGCTTCGTAATAACTGCATTCTGATGTTAAAGGATCTTCGGCGATATATATTCCGGGTTTATCTTCATCATCAGGCAAATAACTATAAATAAAAATAACAGAATTATGATATTTGAAAATATTTCTATTATAAATTTAAAATATACCTTATATAATCTCCTTCGACTAAAACTCTTTCATATCTATGGGTTTCTTGTAGGCTTTCTTGAGATTCGGAATGGTTTATTTCAAAAGTATCTTCATAAGAAGGCAGAGCGAGATATTTTTCCATCATCAAACCATTTAAAATATATATTATTGTCTAATCTAAAAATTAAATAGTTATCAAAATTGTTAGAAATAAGGAATGATTAAACCAATTTCTTTATTTAATTCGAAAAAAAGTTTTGAGATTATTTATAAAATATATATATAGCCTATAATGAATAATATAAAGTTTTCTCCCATTTAAATCCAATAGCATTCTGGCAATAAATATAAATATTTTAATAATCATCTTTACTTTCTCTTCCCTAGATATGTAATATATAAAAGTATTGTGATCGTATCAAATATTCGATATTGAGATTTTGATGGAAATACAAGTTTTGAGAGTCCATGGGTCTGTCTGTGTGGGAACAAAATATCTAAAGAACGAAAAGGACTACGAGGTTGAAATTGAATATATAAGTAAAATATCCCAGTGGCATGCAACACGAAACTTTTGAATAAAATCGGCCAAAGAGTACTAGTACTTTACTGATGTACTTTTTTAGTTTTTTTCGATTTTCTCAAAATTCGCTTCAACGATTTTGATTGAAATTTTTAAATCAATGATTTTTCTTGTAGATTATCTCAAAAATGTATTCTCATTTTCTCCTCAAAATTGTTTGAAGACCAATTTACTCTTATAATCCATGTAAAAGATTAGAGATGGTTGTCATGGTAACAAAGTATAAATATTTCCTGTTTTATTATAAATTTTACCTCATCGGTTCTGATAAGCTATTGGAAACTAAATAATATGGGGATAATCACACCAAAATCTTTATTATTTCATTATATATAAAATATATATTAAAACTAGATTATTATCTTAATATATTAATAATGATAATCAAACTTCAATATATATTTTTATAGATATTTTCATTTTTAATAATAATATTATTAAATACTTACAAAAAGAGTTTATTTAATAATTCGAATTAGTAAAAGATGGATATTTGGATGGATTAGTTCGAAATTTGTTTTGATATAATTTGACGACGTTCTTTTCAAGTTGTCAAATGCTTGTTCCTGTAACAAGCCCAATTATTGCAAGTTGACATATTTGGTTAATTTAATCACGAGTTGGACATCATTTAATAATTATATGACATTCATTTGAAAGCAGACAAATGCTTGAATTATGTAACATCAACGTTTATTTGCATTCACCATTCACTAACAAAAAGACGTGGGTTTCTCCATGAGAAAAGAATTAAAAAAAAAAATGGTGGATACATTGGATTGCGGTTTAATTTTAAAATTTTACTTCCCGCCAAAGCAAAATAAATTCAATTTGTGGGATAAATAAAAAAAAAAAAAAATAGATTGCATACATTTTCTATGAACAAAAAACAAACTTAAATTTGTTATTTAAGGGGCCAATAGGAGGAGGGTGAGGGAAAGATGTGGGGGGGGGGGGTGCGTTAGATTTCAATAAATTAAAAATTTAATTAATTTTATACATTAAAAAAAAATGTTGAGCTTGTCTCCCCTCCCTTTTCCCATGTTTTTGAATTGGTACGCCATTGATTAAAAGATAATCTGTGAATCCCTAATAGTAACGTTCCCATTACTTTCTCTTGCCTATATATGCAATATAGAGAGAAAAAGTATTGCGATCATGTCAAAAATTCGATGTTGAGATTTTGATGTTTTGAGGTTCCCTGAGTCCAAAAAAGTGGTTTTCGCAAATTGGTCTGTGTGTAACGATTTTAAGCATGAAGGAATTGAGCTACGGGTTTGAAATTTTATATTTAAGTTAGGTATCCTCACGGACAGTTAAAATATGCTTTTGAACAAAATCAGTCAAAAAGTACCAGTACTTTACTGAAGTACTTTTTCAGTTTTTTTTTCGATTTTCCCAAAATTGGCTCCAACTCCAATTAAAATTCAAAAATCAATAATTCTTTAGATGTAGTTCCGAGTTGACCGAGCTGGAGCTCTTTTTTTTTTGAGAAAATTGGAAAAAACTAAAAAAGTACATCAGTACTAGTACTCGAAGATTTTTAAAGACGAGGTCAAATGGAATTTATTTCGTATACTGCAAATAGGAAAAATATAAAATTTGAAAGAAATCGATAAAAATAATTTCGAGAAAATTAAAAAAGGACCTCAGTAAAGTACTAATACTTGAAGTTTTCCAAAGACGAGCCCTAAAGCAATTTGTTTTGTTTACCAGAAATAATATATATTTAAAATTTGAAAAAAATCGTTAAAGACTTTCGAGAAAATTAGAAAAAACTAAAAAAAGTACATCAATAAAGTACAATAGAGCCCTATACACATTAGTTGTGCGCTGTGCGACCAGATACACCAGCAATATCAGGGGCGTAAGTTTTTTTTTTTTTTTTTTTGAGGAGGTAAGTCGGATCTCTTTCACCCATCTTTTATTTACGCCTCTGATTTATATTCAATTATATAATCTTTGATCCTAACTAGTTTGTTTATTGATCTTAAACAAATAAATGAAACTTTTTAAACAAATAATATTATTTTGCATTTTTCTAAAAATAATCTTAAATTTAAATTTCGAAAATCCCGCCTTGAGTTCACGCCTCAAAGCAGTCAAACGCCAACCAGGGCCAACTTATTATTCGCCAACATTCGCCACTGCAGTTCAATTCCAAATCGTACCTCTAATGCTCGAATGTCTCGGATATATCAATTGTGAGCTTATATTTAACACTTCTTATTCAAAAGCTTCCCATTATTTTAATATCACCCTGAGATTTTGCTATTTGTATGTCCTGCTAACATTATATATATATATATATATTATTCACTTAATAGTAAAAAAAATATTTCAACATAACCATAAATTCTATTGTAAGTTTACTAATTGTTTTGACAATTATCTTTTAAAAATGCCATATATCCTTTTAATATTTATTTTCTCGAATATAATATGAATTCTTTTTTTTTATTTTAGAATTTATCTATAATTCTGCTCAAAATTTTATAGAGATGAAGACTGAAACTTATATATCGAATATTTTAAAACAAAATGAATCGACTTCATTGGTAAGTTTGTTATAAAGTTGTGAGTAATCAGTCATATACAATAAGAATTTATAATTTTAGCCTCACGGATGCCTTCTTGAAAATAATTATAAAAATGAATTAGAGACAAAACCATCAGATGATTCTATTACACTAATTGAGAAAAATATAACATTTGATTCGAAAGAGAATGAAAATGACTCTAAAATAGAAGAGAAAGCCCTCGATTATGTTGTGACAACAGTCCCTATCGAAGCACACACCCTTGTTCTAGGATCTGAATCACTTCATTTTACTACTTCGTAAGTTATTTTATATTTTTATAAGATTATACTTTTATTATTTGTATAAAATTTATATATATTTATAACCAAATGATACTGTTTTAAGTTAAAAAGCCTTTGGGTGGCAAATGACAAAGTAGACGTTTACTCATCTTCAGTCATTATAGGCTTATATATATAATTCAAGTCGAAAGTTGTCATATTTATTGATAGACAAAAGTCGTTCGAGCCCCTCACGTTGCTTTAAGCCAGTTGTTCTCAACCTGGAGGCGATAGCCCCCAAGGGAGCGATTGGGGTTTCAGGGGGGCAATAAATAAGTGATGAGTTTACTAAAATTTAAAAGAACAAAAGTCAAAGAGTCCTATCCTATTTAGAGGATGGCCAGGATAGAAGAAGACAAAAAATTGTCATAAAAATAAAATAGTTTGAAGATAATTCCAATCTAGAATCGAAACTTCACTTTTGTTTTCATTAAATAAAGATTGACCGAAAAAAGATCCATTTTTGTAATTTTCTTCATAAAAATAAAATTATTATAATTAGTAAATGAGAAATTATATACATAATATTTAAAATATTATATATAATCACATCAGATAGGTGAAGAAAAATCATACAATTTAATATTTACCACCGATCGGTGGATCCGTGGTTCAACTCCCGTCTTTTGACGGTTATTTAAATTAATAAATATTAAATTTTATTATAATAGATTTTTTTAAATGAGTAGAGAAGAGACGAATTTGATTCAATATGAACAATGTAAATTTGTGTATGTACAGTGAAGGACAATATTAAGTCCCACCCATGCGTTTTCTTCTTGTGATTATTTCATTGTTTTTTAAAAAAATATTATATATTTTTTAATGGAAACATTCATAGTTCAAACCTAGAAAATTTCCAATAAAGATTTTCATTTTCTTTTATAAAAACAATGAAATAATCACAAGTATAGGTGGGACTTAATATTGTCCCTCACTGTACAGCAGGTATATTCCTGTAAAATGCATAAATTCATACTGGAGTTAAGAGTGAACGGATAAAATTGCTTTAGTTGTTTTTATATACGGTAATAAAATTGTTTAAAATAATAAAGCTGCTTTATTATTTACACTTTAAAATTAGACATACAGGGGGCGATAGTAGACAAAAGGTTGGGAACCACTGCTTTAAGCTCTCACATATTTCGTGCACGATCAATAAATATGACAACTTTAGGCCTTATTTATATAAATTTTATAAGCCTCTAAGGACCGAAGATGGACAAATAAAATTTCGATTGGCATTTGGCATCCAAAGGATTTTTTGTTTTGCTGCTCCAGTACTTGCCCTTTCTTATTTCAAATCAATTTTTCTCATATTTAAGCTTTAGCCCATAGAACAGTAGTAGAGTTCTTGTCTCATGCGACAAAAATGTATTTCAAATGAATTGGCTATCATCCAATTGATTAAATAGATACGGGGTCTCTGATGTCCAAAAAGAACTTAAATTAAAAAAAAAAGCATTGCATATAAATAAAGTAATTTAATTGAACAATCTTTGGTACTGTATGATAATGCATGCAAATAAATCGAGATATAATTATTTTTTTGATACCATGATACTGTTAATATTTTTTAAATTAGGGTTACTATACTTTGGTGAATATTTCCTACATTTCACCTATTTCTCTATTTGGACTAATATACTATAAAACGTTCTCGTGGGGTTATATACATTGTTTTTTAAATTTGTTTAAGCCCTTTTTCGGCATCTAATGCCATTCAGACCCTATTCCTATTAATTCAAACGATTGGTAGCCATTTCAAATGAAATTTTCTGGCTTGGGACGTGAAGCGAACCCGGGACCCCAGCCCTGAGAAGTTCTCTTCTCTCTGAGCCACGGGTCACGGGCAACTATTTACATTTGATGTGAAATTGAAAAATCTGGTGTGACTGGTCGCACAGTATACAACTAAGTTGTGTTCTGTGCTTGTCACATCAGATTTTTTGTGTAGATATATATTTAGTTATATTAAAATTTAAGATGGTAAATTTATAAACATGGGGAAATATTTATATTTTGTTACCATGGTAACCATTTCTCCTATCTTATCCTATGAAATACAAGAGTAAAGTGGTATTCAAACAAGTTTTAGAGCGAAATGAGAATATATATTTTAAAGAGCATCTAAAAAATAATTGATTTTTGAATTTTAATCAAAATCGTTTAAGCGAATTTGGAGAAAATCGAAAAAAAAACTGAAAAAGTGCATCAGTAAAGTACTAGTACTTTTTGGCCGATTCTGTTTAAAAGCTTATTTTCACACCTCAAGGGGGTTGACTAACTTAAATATAAAATTTCAACCTCCTAGCTCTTATAGTTGTTAAGATATTTGAGATATTTTGTTCACAGACAGACAGACCATGTTGCCAAAACCACTTTTTGTGATTCAGGGGACCTCAAAACGTGTAAATCCATCAAAATCTAAAAATCGAATTAACATGAATCCAATACTTTCTATTTAGATTAACATATATAGGTAAGAGAAAGTAAAAATGAGATTGCAAGTTCAGCTCTTGCTTTTTTGTCTCATTTTTACTTTTTAGATTAAGAACAATAGTACAAAATTCACTCCATTTCTAATTATTTTCTTTACACTTATTTTATTTTAACATAAAAAGCATTTATATATACAGAGGATAGACAAAATAATATGAACACAGGGCATTTGGACAATATTTATTTATTAATAATGCGTTGAGCCACCATATGCTTGTTGAAATTTTTACAGATTATTTGGGGGTACTTATCTCGTAAACTAAGCATATTTTGTGCACCATAGTACAATACAAAATGGTAGAGCATTAAATTTGTTAAAATTTGGTTGATAAAACGAATTTGTAGATCCAATATTAACCGAGATACGGCCGATCAAAGTTAGACAAAAAAACAATAGGAACTTTGATTGCCCGTATCTCGGGTAATATTGAGTCTACACATTCGTTTTATCAACGAAATTTTAGCAAATTTAATGCTCTACAACTTTCTATAGTACTTTGGTTTACATAATATGCTTGGTTTACGAGATATAAGCAAAAAACTGAAAAAAGTTCCAAGATTTTGAGGTTGTTGCATCCCCCACCCTCCCCCTAAGTTAGCACAGGGACCGTCGAAAACTTAAAATAGACAACCTCCCAAATACCCCCAAATAACTTGTAAAAATTTCTACAAGCAAATGGTGGCTCAACACATTATTAATAAATAAATATTGTCTAATGTCTAATTTTGTTCAACCCCTGTATATATTTATTGTTGATGCAGATACTGCTAATAATTGTCACTTACAAATAAATATTCTTACTAAAACCTTCGATACACCAAATTTCGGAAAATATTTGTCTTTAAGGGCAAAATACCTAGATATTAGGTAGAGAAAAAGACACTGAATTACCTGGAATATTTATCTCAATATGTCCAAAGTTAGCAGATAGCTTAGGATGCACAGATGTAAGAGTAAAAAAAAAAATTGAAGATATCTATCAAAAGACTTCATTTTTTTTTCTTCCTTGCTCTTTTATTCACATTTGGAAACTGAAAAATAGAGTGAAATTTAAAAGACACATCGTAGGGTGGAGGAGAAGTGGAAACTGAAAGAGGTAGAGTACTCACCGTTGCCATCCACTCACGGGTGTAAATTCTTTACAAAATTAATTTTCTTGGCTATATTTATAATTCTTTGAAATGCCTTATTCACAATCCTATTAAATATGATTCATTGTATATATGAATTATAAAAGATAAAAAAAAAATTTCCTCAAAAGTTTTTTCTTTTAAAAAAATAGAAAAAACTTAGAATAGGATATCTTAAATGCCTCTAGCTTATCTTCCAAAGCCTAAATACTCCTTTTTATGCATTCATCAAATTAATTCATTATAAATTATATATGATATTCAGGGGATAGTTATCACCGGACATTACACAATATTTATTTATTAATAATGTGTTAAGCCACCATTTGCTTGTAGAAATTTTTACTGGTTATTTGGGGGTACTCTAGGATGTCTATCCTAAGTTTTCGACCCCGAGAACCCTGCACTAACTTAAGGGGAGGGGAGGGGGACAAAACCTCAAAATTTTAGGGGTTTTTTTCAATTTTTATTTTGTTTTATATCTCGTAAACTAAGCAGTAGAGCACTAAATTTGCTAAAATTGGGTTGATAAAACGAATTTGTAGACCTAATATTAACCGAGATACGGCCGATCAAAGCTAGACAAAGTTTCTCGAAATGTAAAAAAAAAAAAAAAAAAAAAAAAAAATAGAAAATTTGATCGGCCGTATCTCGGTTAATATTTGGTCTACAAATTCGTTTTATCAACCAAATTTTAGCAAATTTAATGCTCTACAACTTTCTATCGTACTATAGTTCAGAAAATATGCTTAGTTTATGAGATATAAGCAAAAATGAAAAAAGTTCAAAGATTTTGAGGTTTTTGTACCCCCCCTCCCCAAGTTAGCACAGAGACCTCGAGGTTGAAAACTTGAAATAGTAATCCTAGAGTACTCCCAAATAACCTGTAAAAAATTTCTACAAGCAAATGGTAGCTCAGAAGAGACAGGCATAGACAGAAAAGGACTGCCTGTCCCAGCTCGGGTAGCTCGTGGTCGCCATCCACGTACCCACAAGATGTGGGCCCCTGAGCGAAAGCAAATGGTAGCTCAACACTTATTTATAAATAAATATTGTCTAATGTCCGGTGTTCCTATTATTTTGTTCAACCCCTATATATATATATATATATATATATATATATATATATATATATATATATATATATATATATATATTTATATAAGGGCAATAACTATGATATATTAATACTTTTCTACCCTCTTGCTTACCTTCATATTTTTCCCCAAATTGTTGTGTCTCATAATAAAATTTCCTGAATATTTCCCTACAAGGTACTAACGCGTACCATTAGTGTACATGCACAATGAGGGTTGATATAAAAGCAGCGTTTTCTCATGTGATTATTTGATTGTTTTCATAAAAGAAGAGATAGAAATTTTCCATTAAAAATTTTTGGAACGAAGTCCTTTTCTCCGGCTTATGGTAGAGTGAATTGTCAGAAAACTTCACGTAACAAAAAGCAGCAACAATAATGCGTTACAGCCAAGCCCTGGCGGAGGAAGGTGAGGCTAGCCGAAGCTTGGTGAGGCCATGCCTACCCCCCACCAGCTCAAGAATTATTTATTTTTTAAATGATATTCATATTAAATTATATTCGGAGTTGGAGAAAAGGCGTGAGGAACTTCCTCTTACGACCCCACACGTTTGCTTTTTATTTTATTTTTTAAAGCAATGAAATAATCACATGAAAAAAAGCATAGGGGTGCCTTATATTGACCCTCAATGCTAGAAGTATCATTTAAATAGGGACAGGGTCTAAATGGCTGATGTCGGAAAACTAACACATAATAAGATTACTAGAGGAATAAATACAACTAGAAAAATAAATTCTTAATATAGGAATTGATGCTGGTTGCAAATAATGAGATGACGGGAGAAAGAAAACAGCAAAATATTTTTGTGTGAACGAAGTCTCCATTCCTCTTCTCTTAGTCTCTTCTAAATGTTTAAAACACCAGCCGAAGAACTTGCCAATATATCTTCTACTTCTTCTTTCTTCGCCTTAATCACGCGGTACGGGGTCGGCTTTTTGAGACCGGGAAGGAATAGAACAGGCCGGCCCGCAGCACGGTTGAAAATATAGAAGGGAAGAGACTGACATGCAAAGAACAGAAGCACTGCCAGTCCCAGCTAAGGCAGCTCGAAATCGCCATCCACGGGATCCATGGGTCCCTGAGCCTGTCAATTAACTATATATATTCTGCGCTAAAGATGGTCAGGCGCCAGACCGACCGAAATATTTGCACAAAATAGGGTATAAAGCGGATCCTAAAAGAATTTTGCTGTTTTCTTTCTCTCGACATCTTAAATTCTTAATATTCGATTATTTAGCATAATTAATATATGTATATATATAAATGAACATAAGTTTTTCCGAGTCAAGTCGCGACCCGAGAAAATTTATCTTCGCATAAACCCGGTCACGGAAGCCTTCGAGAACATATACATATATATATTCATTAATTATCCCCCATTTCATAAAATGTTACGTAGTAACATAGCTAGGTATCCTTAGCAAAGGTAACTCATTATCTCTCACAAGATGTGAGCCCAGAATGATTATTAAATAACTTCTATAGAACTAAAATATTATATTAAGGAAAAATTTTCAAGATGCGTTTATACTTAGCGAATGAAAGCTTGTTCTACCCCCATTCACCTTCACTTTCTTTCTCCTTTTCTGGCGATTTTACCGATCAAGCGAAAATTCATATAGCAACAGACTTGGAGATGAAGAATTTCGTTTGTTTTAGTGAGAAAAAAGAAAAGGATATGATAGTGGTGGGGGTAGAACTTGCATAGTCTCAACGCACCATTGTAATAAATATCCATAATTATATTTGTAAATATTGTTTTTTATAACTTGTTTTTTTATTATTTTTTAGGGAAGATGTGAAATCTGTGAACGTGAATGAACTAAGTTCCGATTCAAATAATTTAGTAATGATTGCATATGCGTCGCCATCTACAATGAATATAGTTTATTGTCAAATTTGTGAAAATACCTTTGGAGATCAAGATGAATATAAAAATCATTTTAGAAATAATTGTTTAGCTTGTATGGCCTGTGAAATCAAGTTCGCAAACAATATTGAATTACAATTACATTTTAGAGATTGTAAATTTCAACAACATCTACAATCTCTTGAAGAGACTAAGAAAATTACCATAACACTTCCATGTGAAAATGAAGTTGAAGAGAGTTCTAGTGAGAAAATTAAAAGTCCAAAAAAGAAAAATTGGGATACAAATGAGTAAGTAAATAAAATATAAAAAAAATTTTTTTTTTTGTATTTCTAAGTTTAAATAATTTTTTAGACAACCGGAGAAAATTAATGAACTTCAAACATCAAAAAACCTAGTAATGCTTGCCTATGAACCTTCATCAAGCGTGAATTTACTCTATTGTCAATTGTGTGGAAATACATATGCTGATCAAGATGAATTTAAAAATCATTTTAAAAATAATTGTCTAAATTGTGAGACGTGTGGATTAAAATTGGATAACAATTTAGAATTACAGCTACACAATAGAGATTGTAAATTCGAAACAACTGTAGAAATGTTAAAAAATAACTCAACGGAAAGCCTTCCTAACGAAAAAGAAGAAATAACTGAGGCCGATTCTAGTGAGAAAAAAAAATCTCCTAAACGAAAAAAATGGGAACCGAAAATTTGCGCTGAATGTGGTAAAGTATACAGAACAAATTATAAATTAAACGAACATATGAGAAAACATACAGGCGAAAAGCCCTATAAATGTTCAATGTGTGTTAAGGCCTTCAGATCAAAAATCGGTTTGAACCAACATGAAGCGAAACATACAGGCCAATATGAATTGACATGTAATACATGCGGTAAGGGTTTCCAATGTAAATCATATTTAATAGTTCATCAAAGAGTTCATAGTGATTTAAAGCCCTACCCTTGTACTACATGTGGTCGTGATTTCAAAACAAAACAAAGTCTTCTTGATCATATGAATCGTCATTTAGGCGTTAAACCTTTTCCTTGTGATATTTGTGGTCGGCGATTTATTACCAAAGGTTTATGCAAATCTCATCAAAAAGTTCATTCAGGAACCGATAATAAGCAATTTCCCTGCACAGTCTGTAATAAAATGTTTGTAAGTAAATCTTATCTCACAACTCATATGCGTATCCATACCGGGGAGAAGCCTTTTATGTGTGAGGTATGTGGTAAAGGCTTTTTAACCCGGGTGGATTTAAGAATTCATTTTACAATGCATTCAGGCGAAAAAAGTTTTGTTTGCGAATGGTGTGGAAAAGCATTTGCAAGACGAGATGCCCTCCGATGTCATAGGCGTAGTCATACAGGGGAAAGGCCATATAGATGTGATGTTTGTGGTCAAGCTTTTACTCAATTCTCACCTTTAACCATTCATAAACGACTTCATACAGGTGAAAGGCCCTATGTTTGCGATATGTGCTCGAAATCTTTTGTTTCTAAATCTACTATGATGGCACATAAAAAGAAACATCACACCTAAAATTTATTTTAATACGATTATCGAATTAAGTGATGGGCAACGCGGAGCCAGAATTATTAATACGTGTTTATATATATATATAATAATAGCCAGTTCTTCTCTCCTTCACGAAGGAAAGCAGGTGTATCCAATATAATAATAATAATTTTATTTGTGTTGTCTTTATTAAAGTGATAATACTTTTAATTTCATTGTTAAAATATTTTAATTATTGCAACTTATTTGTAATTTAAAAAAAAATATACTGCATTATCATGGGAATTTTTAATTATAGACCACAATTTGTTTATTAATTATTTATTAAAAATATAAATACTGTACAACGTTTCGACTGCTTATTCTGCAGCCGTTATCAAGTACTGTGCACTTGCTCAAGTGAACTCACTTGAGTCGGAGCAAGTGCACAGTACTTGAAAACGACTAAAATAATTAATAACAAAATGTGGCCTATAATTAAAAATTTCCATAATATTATTATTATTATTTTAAATTCTTATCGGGATCCCCGTTTATTTGCCCGAGGTGCTTACTTGCTCGAAGACACACATCTCAAACCCATCCGGCCTCTGGCCGTAGCCATCTACCGGCACCCCGTGAATTTACATCTCTATCTTTAACTACTCCTCCTACTTTCGTCTCTAGCTAGTGAACTAATCCTTATTTCTGGTTCCAACCGGCTCCTTATATCCAACCTCTTCTATGCTATGGAGGATGTTCTAGTTTGAGGAGGAACTCCCTCAGAACCGGCGTGTAGCCTACTCCTTTCGAAGAATGCATCACTGAGAGGGAACCTTCTTCACGTCCCTTTTACAGCAACTCCCTCTCCTCGTAGAGTTGCCTGGGGGCTATTGTGGTGAGATCCAATATTCCAATCCAGTGCCTGCTTTGTTTACATTAAATAAATATTTTTATTTAATGAAAAATCCCGCAAGCCAAGGATTTGAACAGGGATCTTCTTTGTAGAAGCAGACACCCTAGCTCACTACACCAGCAATTCCCATAATAATGATAATATTCCAAATCACAAAAGCTTCAATAAACACAATATACTGTGTACTTGCGAATGTTTTTTTAAGAAAACTTTAATTTAATGCCTTATATATTAAAGATATCGCAATTTTTTTTTTATATACATTTTTAAGTAAATTTAACTCACATTCAAGCATTTCAATCAAAAATTACAATTTATTATTATTATTTTATTTATAAATAAAATAAAAACAAGAATGTTGATATCCTTTATGCTGACGATGTGAAAGGCTATTCAGTTTTGTAGAACATTAATAGAATTTAGGATTTCTGTTTTTCTTTGATTTTTTTATTGGAAAACCTTAGAAAAAACGAAATTTTGTATTATTACTCTACTAAAATTATCGATGATTTGTGTTAAATTTACTTGAAATTGTATAAAATATTAGCATTTTTTTAAATTACAATATCTCTAAGATACAGTAGAAAAAGTTTTCTTATAAAAAAATACAATGAAATTTTTTTGACGAGGAGTGTATTGTATATATATGTTACGTCGAATTGATGAAATTGCTTATTTCATGAAATTTTGCCATTTTCGTGAATTCGGCAGACCCTCTGCCGAGTTCGCGTATTAGGCAATTTTATGCCTATTTCGCGAATTCGGCAATGGGAAGAATTTTCTCAAAGAAATACTAATTTCGCTTTGTACAGAGAGGGACAATATTAAGTTCCACCCATCCGTTTTCAACGTGTGATTATTTCATTGTTTTTAAAAAAATATATAATCACAAGTAGAAAAAGCTTGGGTTGGACTTAATATTGTCCTTCACTATACCTTAAACTTGCAAACAAACAAACAAAAAAAAAAAAAAAAACCAAGTCCCCAGCTATATATATATTTATTAATTATACAAAAGTAAAATTAAAAATTAAACTAAGAATGACAATTTATATTCAGGCACCAGCACAATTTTTTCTCTGATTTTCTATAGATCGTTATATATAAAAAAATTAATAGAAAAGACAACAATAATTAAATTATTTTTGTTATAATGGGTTCAGCAAACATATTCTAACTACGCTATATAAAAATAATTTCTGTCGCCCAGTTGTCCTATATCCTTTAGCCAGAACATATCGATTATCGATATAAATTGGATATATATATATATTAGATAAGCAAAATTTTTTTAGATTAATTATATGATTAGAAAATGCTTTATAAGCATTAAGTTTCGTCTTAAGTGTGCCTTTCTATCAGTGGTGACTGTTTTGGCTAAAATATAAGATTTTTAGGCAAACTTTTTTAAGAGAAACTAAATTAAGCTCTTATATACAATAATTTCATAATCAAATACATTTTACAGTTGATTAATTCTAATAGTCTAATGCCACCACTGATTCCAAGTTGTTTCCTTGGACACTTATAAGAAATACACTTTCATCCCTTTGACTGATTAAACTTCTGTGATTTCGAATCAATTTAGTCCATGACTTTAATAATATAAAATGGTCATTTATTTTAATTTTGCACCAAAATATAATTCAAGTTGCAATTAACCTGGTAAAAATCTATCAAGAGTTTTTAAATAGGAGTATATACGGGAATTGTTATATGAATGGTTCAGGGTCCCATTTCAGGAAATTTTCTACTTTTACTCTCAAAATAATTTTTTTTTTATGCTTTAAAATAACACACAAAGTGTTCCATAAATGACTGACATATTCGAAAATAATAATTAAAAAAAGGCGATAGAAATGTACCATCTACTTGGTAAACTAAAAAATTTCATTTCATTATTTATACATGTTAATATTTTCAACAGCACCACTTCATTTGATGATTTTTTTTTCTAAGTAGAACATTATTACATTTTTATCGTCTTTCATTTTAATTCAATTTTTGAATGTGTCAGTCATTCGTGGGCTTGCAAACCGATTTTTTGTTAAAATTTCTTAAGTCATTAGTGTCAGAACTGACTCGTGGTTACTCTGAGGAATAACTTTCATGTGAATACTAAGTTAGGTTCCCGTTTCCTTCCTCAGGAGGGGGCATCTCAAATAGAGTTGGATAATTATTTTGATTTGAAAACTCCCCAAAAACTGACTGTCTATTCAGAAAAGAAAAACAAGAAGCAAGGTCCGTCCTTTATGTGAGCACACCTTAAATTAATCTTAAACAATCGTGTTTGAATAATCATATCATTAAAAATATCCTTTGCATTTTTTTAAATAAAATCACCTCATGATTTTTCCATTTTATTAAAACATCTCATCAGTGGCCTAGCGAGGGGGGGGGGGGCAAGGGGGTCATGTTGCCCCGGGCGCTACTCACAAAGGGGCGCCAAATGGTCCGCAAAACAAAAAATTGCTGGATAATTTTTATTATAATTGATTTCTGGAAAATATATTTTAAATGTAGTGCCAGTGTAATATAATAATTCTTGCCGAAAACAATTCGCAAAAAACTCGCCGAAAATTTTCTAGCCGAAAGCAAAATCTCGCCGAAAATTTTTTGCCCCGAAAACAAACTCGATGAAAAAAATCTCGCCGAAAATCCGAAAAGTTCCAAAATAAAATATTTTAAAAAATCTGGTGTGACTGTCGCACAGCAGACATCTTTCTCTTACCAAAGGTACTGTAGGCCTACTGTGCTTGTCACACCAGATTTTTTGTGTCGACATACGTATATATAGTTTCCGTCGAAATAATAGAAGATGTAATGAAATTTATAAGTATGGGAAAATATCTATTTATATTTTGATACCCTGGCTTCTATCTTTCCTATGAAGTACAAGAGTAAAGTGGTCTTCAGAAGATTTCAAAAGCAAAGTGAGAATATACATTTTAAAGAGCATCTAAAAAATAATTGATTTTTGAATTTTAATCAAAATCGTTGAAGCGAATTTTGAGAAAATCGAAAAAAACTGAAAAATTAACATCAGTAAAGTACTAGTAGTTTTTGGCCGATTTCGTTAAAAAGCTTATTTTCAGGCTTTAGGGGGGTGCCTAACTTAAATATAAAATTTCAACTTCCTAGCTCAATTCCTTCATGCTTAAAATTGAACACATACACACAGAATATTTTTGATGCATATTTCGGCCTTTTTAAATGCATAATTTGAGGTTTTTTAGTATTTTTTTTTTTTTGTTATAAAAAAAAACATTCACACTTTTTTCTCATTCACACTCTCACTCACACACCCATTCGCACAGTGTTTTCGGTAACTCAGGCCATATAAGCCTTTTACGATAACCGTTATTAAATATATATATCTATTGGGGGTCCAGGCATTCTTATTTAAGCCATTTGGTATCCAAATGGCTTAAATAAAATCATCGGACTGCCTGGGATCCGAACCCCTGACCCTTGGTTTAGAAGCCCTAGTTTACAAGTCACTAGACCGAGCCCTGCTTATAAATTTCATTACATCTTCTAATATATCGACGGAAACTATATATTTAACAAGACATGTGAGTGTTCTTTATTGATGAGGCCTGGGTTCGATTCCCGGGGGCCATGGGATGTTTGGCCTCATCAATAAAGAACACTCACATGTCTTGTTAAATATATCTATGACTCAGTTAAAGCCCGAATCGAGGTATTTTGAATACTATTATCTTTTTCAAATAATAGATCTCGAAAAATATTTAGGAAACTATATATACGTATGTCAACACAAAAAATCTAGTGGGACAGTCACACCTGATTTTTAAAAATATTTTATTTTGAAACTTTTCGGATTTTCGGCGAGTTATACCGCCCCCACAATAATTTATATATTTTACATATAATATTATATGGTTTTCGAATGGGGGGGGGGGGGGGGGCTAAAAAGGTATTGTGCCCCAGGCGCGAGTTAAGCTCACTACGCCACTGCATCTCATTACTGTCTGAATTAATCTATCTGACGGTTTGATTATTTTATGGTGCGTTCGCATGAAGCACACTTCTAGCATTTCTGAATGACTATTTAAAGTTAAAGTTGTCATCAACTCAGGATTAGTTTAGCTACTTTATCCCATCGGCTAATCGCCTCCTGGTAAAATTTACCTAACAATAAAACCAGAGTGATATTTTCCAAATTGTAAGGAAAATTATTCCCATTTCAATTAAATTTAATTTACCGGGTTTTGAAATTTTATCGAGGTTTTGCAAGCCCTATGGGACACCCTCTATAAAGACAGGGAGTTTCTCACGATTAATTATGTAAAATAACATTACATGATGTCCATTTTCCGCTTCACAATACATATTCTATGATTTTTCTAACAATTTCTCAGCCTAAAGTTCTCTTATATAAGCTACAAGAAGGTTGTGTATTTGGTTACATAAACAAATCCTTTTTAAATTAGAAATAAAAAAAAATTTGGAGCGATCCCAGTTTTTTCTTCTTGAAAAACCGCGATGCTTTCCTGTTGGGTCACAACACAATGATATATACTAGAAGAAATTTAGGCCAAGGAATTCTAGAAAATTAATGTGAAATAGTTTGAATTTGTAATGTGGGAAATAATTATATATATATATAAAACTTTGGCTAGATTTCTTTTTTCATTTATTTGTCATCTTATAAAAAAAAATCATTTAATTAAAAAATAATTTTCAAATAAAAAGATAGCGTTACTACTTTACCTGAATATGAATTTAAAATATGAAAAAAAAAAACTACATGAATTATATAGGCTTTGTTATTTTTTAAAAATCCAAATGAAAAACTATGCTTCCATTGTTATTCTAATTTCACTAGTAAAAAAAAAAAATAATAGAAAATATTTTTAAATAAAGTATTTTACTCATTGTCCTGAATAGATTTTACTAAGATTTTTAATACTAAATCAGAGAATATACTGTATAATGACTGTGAGATTTAAATAATGCTTTGATTATAGAGCAAATTTACAATTCTAATAATAATCATTGAGTGCTGGGAGATATAATGAATTTCTCTTTAGCTAATATATGGTGTTTAAAGCACAATTATATTTTTTACTACACATTAATAGAACAATAATAATAATAATAATAAACAAAATTAAATTCTATGCATATACTTAGCCGCTCAAAAAATAAAAGTTTTCTAGAAGTTGAATGTTAATGTTCTTAGACATACAAACTCTTTTTATAATAGTTCACTTTTTTTTTATGGAAATAAACCATCGTTTTTTTGTCGAGTCGGCGGATGCCACTTGTTCAAACTCGATCGAGATTTGTCGAACTTGCCCTTCGGTTTAAAAAATTAATTTAATATTTTTATTTAATAAATTCCGATTTTTGTTTTGTTATTTCGGAAATGTTAAAATCAAGTCCATCTGCCGACTCGAGAAAAATCAATTGTATTTACTGGCTACGAGAAAATGCTATACTAGATATCTACTTTTTAAAGAGTTTGTGTGTTTAAGATTAGAATCAGAGTGAATAATAGCATTAAAATTTAAAATAATCTAGTTGAATTTTATTTTTCATTACTGATGTCTATATGTTAATGTAAAAGTCCGAAAATAGTAAATAGTTTTTATAGGTAAACAATCTCTTCATGTAATTTGAGGATGGAACTGCCCTATCCATGGACGTATCCAGGACAAAACGGGAGTTGGGGGGGATTTTCTAATATCCATTTAATTTTATTAAATGCCACAACCTTACTGGAGATAAAGGGATGGCGTCTTCTTGTCTCCTCGCCTTGTCCCGGCTCGGCTGACCTCACTCTTTCCCTCCAACCCTATCATACGTTTTTACGACCCGGGAAGAAATAGGACAGGCCGGTCAGTCGCACGGTCTTGAAAAGAGGAAGGGACAGTCATTTAAAGAACTGAAGGACTGCCTGTCCCAGCTCGGGCAGCTCGTGGTCGCCATCCACGTACCCACAAGGTGTGGGCCCCTGAGCAAAGATAGGCGTCATTCGTAGTTTATATGGCGTGAATTTTTCAGATTGCTGGTTTTTTTATTTTAATTTCAAGTTTGGAACGGGGTGCTCTGCTCCCCTCTGGATACGCTCATGGCCCTATTTATCACCATCTTATGGTCTACCACTTTAAGGGAAAAACCTCAGTGCCGGAGAGACTAAAAATTAGTTGTTCTGCGATTTTTGTCTCTGAATCGACCCAAATAATCTATATAAAAACGTTCGATGATCAGCTTTTGAGGCCAAAAGTGCGAGTATTAAGCTTTAGAATAATCATAATCAAGGTCTGATACTTATAACTAGGGCTGGATTTATAGGCACTAAAAATTATTAAAATAGGCACTTAAAAAGGCATTTAATGTAAAAATAGGCATTTAAAAAGGCATTATTTAAGAAATAATATCACAAATTTAAAAAATTGATGTCTTATTTTTGGAAACAAAGATAAAACAATTACATCCTTTGCACAGAGTTGCCTGAATGAGGGCGGAGGGGGTAAAGCTCAACTGGGGCGCCGTTTTCGTTCGACCTTTTTTTTTTTTTTAGTATTCGAATCTCGTTCGATTTTTTTTTGTAATTTTTCTCCGGATTTGTGATATAAAATAAATTTATTATGAAATTTCAAAAAAAAAAGCCGAAATTGGCTATTTTAACTTAAAAAGGCATTTATAGATGAAATAGGCACTAAAACCCAAAATAGGCATTATAGGCACTAACAAATGCCTCTTATTTTATTCAGAATTTCATTAAACGTATACATATTTTATTGGCCTAAATTTTAAGCCATAAATTAAAAAAAGGCAAATAGGGTGAAATCCGAGCCCTACTTATAACTGACCTTAGCACTCTTGAAAATAGTTTGTTAATTGATCTAGAAAAAGGCAAATTATTATTTTTAAAAGGAAAAAAATATAGTTTTGTTTTAATACAAATAATTGGTTTGTACCGATAAAACTTTTCCTATCTTCGGATATTGCATTAAATATATATATATATATATATATATACATATAAATATTATTTCACTAATTTTATATTTTCAGAATTTTTATAAAAATATAAACAGAAATATTTAAAAGAAAACAAACACCTTATTTATTCTAAAAAAAGAAAGAATGGTTGCCAAATTATAGGACGAAACTTTTTTTTAAACTTTACCCTAATAATTCTATTTAGATTTATTATATTGTTTAATTATTATAAAATATTAACAGATTAGCATATTATTAAGTAAAACTTTTATTATATTTTAATAAATATTTTTAGATCCCCTATTTAGTTGTAAAATTAAATTCTTTTTATAAATATTCTTTAATATTATTCAACCAAAGTCTTCAATATTATTATACTTTGATAATAAAATCGAAATGAAAATTATCTTATCTTCATCATTATATTAAATTTAATTTATAAATATTAATTTTATATTTCAAGTTTCATAATAATATATATATATATATTAACAAAAAAAAATCCTATTATATGAAATAAGCTTCTCTTATTTAAATTTTAATTCAATCCTTTAAATAAAATTTTTTGTAAATTTATATATATTTTACCATGACCTTCTTTGAGTTGATAAAAACATCTTAGAGAAAAAAAACCTAAATTTTTTTATCAATTACATTGATGACCATAGTTTATTTATCAATATATGTATACATATATTATAATTTATAATCTTAATATTAATAAATAAATGCTAATTTTATAAATCCTATGTTTTAATTATGTAAATTTTCCATACGCTAGTCAATTTTTGAAATTAATTCAATTATATATGTTTTGAAAGTTTTCCGCCACTGGATGTATATCAATTTAAAACAATATTCCTTAATAGAAACAAAGTATTTTAAAATGATCATTAAAATAAGTGAAGAAGGGAAACAGGAAATTATTTTTCAAAGAAAAATCGCAAGCTTATCGGTTTAGAAGTAGATGTTTATATATACAATTGATGAGATGTGGCTGTGAAATATCAGAGATGTGATATGGAGGAAAGCAGCCAGGAAGGTAGCCTCTATTGAGTAAAATAGACTCCTTAAACAAAACGTTTCGGCAAATTTAATTGCGCTATCTTCAGTTGTCTTAGAGTCTTATTGGAAATATTGTCACATGTGTATTGTGCTCAAGAGAATAGTTATATATATATTATATAGTTATTCAATAGAATATAATAGTTATATAATAAGAAAATTTCTTCACTCCTGTATCATACTAATAATTAATATATTTACATTGTTATAATACATAAGCATTTTTTAACTATTCGCTTATCCACACTACACATGTGACAACTCCATTTCCAATAAGACAACTGAAGATGGAGCAATTAAATTAGCGGAAACGTTTTGTTTAAGGAGTCTGTTTTATTAAATAGAGGCTATCTTCCTGGGTGCTGACCTCCACATCACATCTCATTGTTTATATATATATATGACATTTATGAATTCAAATAGCCGAAAAAAGATAGGGTGCCGTCGGGATCTACCGATATATAATTGACTTGCCCTACCACAGCACGGCATTTGGTTATTTGAATAATAAAAAAATGAGGTATTTCTATATAAATAAAATAATCAAATTGGAAGAATAAATGAGCAAGCAGCTAGTTATATTTCAATTTATTAACAAACCAGGGCCGACGTTTTGTCACGTATGGGACCATCTTCAGGGCCAGGTTAATGTCTGAGAATCCTCGCCAAGTTATATTGGGCATTCACAATTACACGTAGATTAATCATGATCATTCCTCAAATTTTATTGTTATCATACCATGGACAGAGAGTTAATGATCCCATACGTGATCGAAACGTCGGCCCTGGTTTGTTAATAAATTGAAATATAACTAGCTGCTTGCTCCTTCAAATAAATAAAATAGCCATATGCTTTTCATATTTATTTAGTTATTTAATTGGAATACATTGAAGGTCAAAAACTAAATGATCTATATTTGGACCATATGATTTTACATAGTTAATTTCTAAAATTTCAACTTTCCATTCGAAAGTATGTTCGTTGATTAATGAAGAATAAATGGAGTGCATCACATGTAAACAATGCATTCGCCACTCGTGTTTTTTCCAAAAATTAAAACCATTTTTCGATGAATAAACTTGATTATTAATAATTTTAAAATAAATAAAATTATCAAATTTTAATTTAGATTTCTTAATCAACTCATCACATTTTTCACATTTTGAGTCAGCTTTAGAAAGTGAAGTTTTTAAAATAACATTTTCATGGATATGAAGAAGGCCGCCGGAATTATTTTTTAAGGCTTTGCACGCTACGGGCCAACCCTTTTCTGATGAAGGAATCAACCCTAAATTGACTCGATCAGCGATATTTTTTGGGCATACCTAAAATATATCGAAAGTAAGATTAATTCATTTTCAAAAAAAATAATCAAATACTTACTTCTTTATTATCCCCTTCAAGAATAATACATTTTTCAGCAACATTATTTTGCTTTAAATTAAATCTGAAATAAAGATATTTTTAGTTAGTCATAGGAATAGATAGTAAAGCGGATAAATATATAAATAGCATGTAGTTAAGAGTTTGCAAATTTTGTTTGACTCTTTTTTTAAAGTATTGTCTCAAAGAGAGACCTCCTGAGCCGGACCACTAACTAACTATGTCCCTTAATAATTAATATGAAGTCAAAATATGCAATTTTTTTTACCTTAATGATGATATTGCTGAAGGATTCCATTCACAAGCGTAAACAGTTTTAGCTTTACCACTAATTAAAAAAGGAAGAGTAAAATATCCAATACCAGCGTAAAGATCAACAACAATTTCATCTTTACAATTCATTTTTGCTACTCTTTGTCGTTCACTAGCATTTCCTGTACAAAACATATTTTTAGTAATATCCCAACTATATCTAAAAAAAAAAAGATAAATTATTAAATTCAGATAATTCATAATACTCGCCTCAGAAATTATATATATATTATGGGATGTGGCTATGAGTGTGATGTGGTCACATGTGACAACTCTATTTTCAATAATACTCCAAGACAACTGAAGATGACCCAATTAAATTAGCCGAAACGGTTTGTTTAAGGAGTCTGTTTTATTAAATAGACCCCACACTTCCTGGCACCTCCACATCACACTCATATATATATTTTCTTTTCTGGTGTCGAATTTAGTTTTTCCAATTCATTTAAATAATGGCGTGGAGAGGATTTAAAAGGTTCAGGTTGTTACCTACTTGATTTTATTATCAACATGATTTACCCAAGAGTCTGTTCCTCTTAACATTTCTACTTGAGGAGTTCGAAAATTATCATTTTTAATACGTTTTCTGGAAGCTAATCTAGAACATTTCAGCACTTTTGCTATGATATTCCATAAATCATTTCCTACAATAAACGAAATAAAATTTTATATTTCAAGCGTGTGATTTGAGAAATATATATATATATATATTAAAACAATTAAGAGTGTGATTTATTTTCTTAATGTTTATCTATATATATTTCATTACCGGCTAATAACCATTCTGGGCTTGTAAGATATCTATCCATATTAATAATTATTAGATCATCAAATTTTTCCCAAGATTTCGGAATTTCTTCCATTAAACTATCTTTCCATAAATGATTTGAAGACATAAAACTTTTTAAATGTTCTGTTAATATATGTATTAATGTGTTATTATTTTTGGAAAGACAATTGGGTATGTTTCTAATGGTAAAAGTTAAACCATCAATGGAATATTGATTATTAGAAATTTTATACATTTCAAGTAAATGAACGTTTGTTAAAGGAATACCAAGATTATCTTTTTCTTGTTGAAATTTATGCTCTAAAGAGAGACATTTCATTTCTTGTAATTTCATTCTGTAAAAAAATATATATATATAAATATATTAATAAAGAAATAAAAATCAATATATTAAAATACCTTAATTGTTGACAATCTGGTCTTGAAACAAATGCATAAGGAATTTCCATTGCAGTATCAAAAACAAATTTAAAAAATTGAAGTTTAAAAGAAAAATAAATGGATCATTTAATATTTTTATAAATAATATTTTGTCATTTTAAATATAATCACTAAAATTGGGCATTTAAATTAAACAAAAATTAAGAGTAGAATATTATAGATTTGATTTCATATATATACATGTGATGTCTGTTGTCAAGTTGTCAAAATAATAAATAAATCGTCACATGGTCAGAGACTTAGAAATGAGAGGGTGCATTTTATAGTATAAATAAAGTATGATCAATTTGAATTTATAAATTTTTATTTTTATTATATTATAAAAACTAAATCTAAAAAATTTCTCTGCATATTAAATTTAAAATAGTGCATGGGGTATTTTTTGATAAATCCATAAGAGAATTTAAATTTGGCTCGTCACGAAGCCACAAGATTAAATTGTTATTAAACACAACCGGTGAAAAATAAGGTTCGTATATCGTTGATATCGATGTTGTTGAATTGTTGCTCTCCCAAAAGGTGAGCATGTCTTGAAATCCCAATGATCTGCATAATTTATTCATGTCGATATTTATTGTACCATTGCAATGTACTTGCCATTCACCTCGAGAACGAAACATCAGAATACCTTTATTTCTACAAGAAACAAATTGATAAAAATATTTTATTAATATAAAAAAAAATATTTTTTAATTAATTGTAATTTAAAAAAAAAAAAAGCATTCAATTATATTAAGTAAAATGCTCACGAATTTAAATCATTAAAAAAAACGCATAAAAAATACTTAAAATTGCCTCAGTAGTTTCGGACTAAAGATTCAATATGTCCTCCTGAAGCCCCTTAAACTTTAAAAATAAAAAAGTCCCTTACTTAGAGAATTCTTCTGATTTAAGGCCGTAACAAATGGATTCATCTTCGCCATAAGGACAATCATTTTGCATATCACAGATAGCTTCTTTTGCAATACATGCGCCACCAGACCTAAACAAATATTCTTGTATTATGAAAGGATTTTTAGTGTATTTATTACCTACTTAGCTTTATATACCTTTGACATTTAAAGTTATTTGGAGTACAGCGACAGAGTAATGGACTTTCGTCAGAACGATCACGACAATGAAAAATACCATCACAAAGTAAATGTGGCGAAGTCAGATTGAGAAAAGCTGCACAATTTTGGTTACAATTTTTAGGCTCGTCGGAAGCATCTAAACAATCTGGTATACCATTACAATAAGCCGATTTGGAAATACATTCTCCTGTACTCGAACATTTCATTTCGGAGGGTAAACATGCTATAAATAAAAAAACATTTTTCTTTCATTAACATAAAATATTTTTATATATAATACGAGGGTGGATCAAATCAGGGGCGCCGGAACGAATTTGAATCAGGGGGGGCAAAAAATTTTTTTTTAGAAAATTAAAATAATTTAATATGTTCAAATAGTATAAAACAAAAACAAATCTACTATAAAACTTTAAAAATTTTAAATAAAATCACAATTTTAATAAAATTAAAATTTTAAAAAATTTGGTAGTGATTTTTCAAAAATTTTTGGAAAAAATTTGGAAAAAAATGAATTTCTTACTCTTTTAATTTAGAAGATTTTATTTTTCAAAAGTAAAAATATATCATTTTTAATAATAAATGAAATAAAAGAAGAAATTTTGCCCCCCCTCTGCCCCCCCCTGTAGGATGCCGGGGGGGCAATGTACCCTTGCCCCCCCAGTTCCGGCGCCTATGGATCAAATATAAACGGTTGGTAAGCAGAATAGCAAAAGTACCGTTTTTAATTAATCCACCCTCGCTGTAATGCATAATATTAATAGTGAATAAATTAACAGAATATTAAAAATAAATTTGGCTGCAAAGTCTTGAAATTTTTTTTTAATGCCTTTTATCTACCTTGCTCCTTGAATGTAGCACAGAGGTATAGGTCTCGCCTTTCATGCTAAAGAACAGGAGGTCGCTTCCCGTTCCAAGCTATAAAAACTTTTTAAATTATATGGGCTAACATGACAAAAAGACCTTAAAAAATTTATCTACCTAATTTTCGGTTGCCAAATAATAAATAGTATGTAAAAATAAATTTTGTTGAAAAATTTAGATTGTAAAAATTTACTATAGTATAAAGAAATATGAAAAATTGTGTTAATTTACTTACGGCACGATAAGCAATTATTTTTTCTTTGTTTGCAAAATAACAAATCTTCATCCTCAGCAAAGAGACAATCAGGTTTACCGTTGCATACAAATGATTGCATTACACATTGTCCAGATGAAGGACATATAAATCCAGGACAAAAAGGTGCATTAATTCCCGGTGGACTCATTCCTAAAAAAAAAAAAATATTATATATTTATATAGTTAAAAAGTAGATATTAAATATACTAAATTTGATTATTTATTAAATTGATTTATTATATTTTCACAAAGACGTAGCTCAAGTAATACAAATATTTGTCTGAAAATAAAGTAATTTTTTATATTATTTAAAAATAAAAAATAATTTGAATGAAATTTTTTTAATAGCTGATTGTATTGTTTGTAGATAGAATAATAAATTAAAGAAAATGCAGATAAGCATAATTTCATTTATTTCCCCCTGAGTTGACGTTTCGGTCCTGTTTATGACCAACTTCAGAGAACTAGGGGTCTCATTATCAATATGAATTTCACCTTTGAAATGACAACGTTTTATGTAAAGTTGAAATTCATATTGATGATACTAGTGCTCTGAAGATGGTCATAAACAGATAAACAGGACCGAAACTTCAGCTCTGAGGGGGAAATAAATTAGCTGCACTCTCTTTAATTTTTCATTCTACCTACAATGAAATTTTTTTTAATAAAAAAAAAGAAAATTTGATTGGATAATGTTTTCAAACATTACATAGAGAGACTAGGGGTGGTGGATATATGGCAGGTGGGCCGAAAAAACTTCGAAGTTGTAATATAATAAACTTACCTAATATATAATTGATTTTTGAAAAAACATTGTCAAGATTTGGAAGAGATAATGGCGATTCGTTTTTCTCTATTTCTGAACAAAAATATGAGCTATTTTCGAAAATAGTGGTTAATTTCCATTCATTCTGTGAGAAACAAGTTACTGGTCCATCCCAAATAGTTTCCTTGTAATCCTAAATGTTGAATAAAAATTAAAAAAAAAAAGTATTTTAATACTTGATATTCAATTTTGACTCACTTGGCAAGTTGCATTATTAAAGAGCTTGAAGCAAGAAGTACTATGTGATGGACAATAGGGTTCAGGTAATAAATATAATTTTCGAATAATATTTTCTGAATCACGTCCCAGAAGAATACATTTTTCTGGAACACTGGTGCTGTAGAAATCCATTAAATAATTAGAATTTATTACACAGGGGAACCGTAATTTTGTTACCGGGGTATTTGAAGCTATTCCTGAGTATTTGGGTAGCGCTCATTCCAAAAATGCCATCAGTTTTCCCCCATCACATCTATTTTTAAGAGCTATAGAAAAAATTAATTTTTAATAGAAAATGTGCTCTAAAGCGGTTGTAATTTTAAATTACCTAGATTTGCTTAAAGTGTTACCCTTTAAAAATATTCAGATACATAGAAATAGAAATATTCAGTCCAATCGGGGGTGTTTTAGAAGGACTAAAAATTTAGAAAAATTGAAATTTTTCAGTTTTTTTTAAACTTTGGACACCCTAATACAATTTTTTCCATCCCTGAATACAAAAAACATATTTTTACGAAATTCTATAGTTCTTTAGCTTTCCAAAAATAATTTATTCGTGAAAATCTATCAATTATTATGAACAAAATAGTTAAATATATCTAAATAGTTATAAGTTTATTCCTATGATCTCTACTATCAGAAAGAGAGAGCAAAGCGCCTAAAAGATATGCAGCCAAAGTGTTTTTTTTTCCAGAATTTGATAACTGTTTTGTTTATAATTTCGTTAATTATTAACAGATTTTCACGAATGAATGATTTTTGGCAAGCTAAAGAACTATAGAATACCATAAAAATATGTTTTTTGCATTCAGCGATGGAAAAAATTGTATTAGGGGTATCTAAAATTTAAAAAAAATTAATTTTTAACCCTGTTTTGCATCTCTAACTGGTAAATCACCTCCGATTGGACTGAAACTTTATATTTCTATGTAATTCATCTATCTTGATATTTTTAAGGGGTAACGCCTTAAAAAAATCTAGGTAATTCAAAATTAGAACCACTTTATAGCACATTTTCTATTAAAATTTAATTTTTTCTATAGCTCTAAAATTAGACGTGCTGGTACAAAACTGATCGCAGTTTTGGAATCAGCGCTACCCAAATACCCAGAAATAGCTTCAAATATCCCGGCAGCAAAAAGTCTTTTTTTGTTCCCCTGTGTTATTTAAGATAATCAATATTTAAGAGTTACTTTTCCAAAATTGGAATCGGCCGAACATATCTTGAGAAATCAATCGGATCCTCCAGATATAATAATTGGAGAGGACTCTCTTCAACAAAAACAATTTGATTCACTCGATATCTTCTATAGATTGGATTTTTTATCTTTAGATTAAATTTTGAGTTGCCAACAACCACAGAAATAATGGAAATGTAAAGTCTAAAAAAAAAAAAATTTTTCTAATTAAATGATAGTCCATGGATAAAGTGACGCGAATTCAGAAACTCATTAGCTCCAATAGACAGTGAAGACACAAAAAGACACTGCTCCGATGAAGCCACTGTTTAAAAACTCGAGCGCCTTTGGAGATGCATAATGTGCTGACTGTTTACTTACTCATTGTAATTTGGAATACATGAGACATGAGCTAAAACCCATTTCTCACTTAAAATCGAGGCTAAACATTTTAGTTGACCATCAACAAAAACACTTGCTTGCCAAGGAACGCCATAATCGTCGAAGATCTTTTCAGACTCACATCCTGGATTTAAGGAGCATCTTAGTAATAAAGTTTCACAAATATTTTCATCTGGATTCTGGCCCACAGTAGAAAAGACAAAATTTTTCGATTTATTATCTTTTTTATATTCATCAAGTGACATGATTGCATAAGGTTCATTTAAAACATTTATGCGTTCGTAACTTTTATATCCACTGAAAAATAACATAAAAATGAAATCAAAAACTAAAAGAATTGTTAATGTTATTAATAATTAAGAGTGTGGTATTTAAGGGAGAAAATTTTTTTTTTTAATTTGTAGACTATTTTTACTAAATTTATATTAGTTATTCATTCATAAAATATAAATACCTGAAGCCAAGATAGAGGCATGTGTCAATTGCAAGTGATAAATCCCATTCGACTTCTTTGTTACAGAGAGGAAACCATTGATATTGCCTTCGATAACTTAAAATTCCAAAATCTCTCAAGTCAGATCTTCCATTATGGTCCAAAACTAAAGAAACGCCATCAGTCAAAGCAACTAAAAATAAAACATTCAAAGATTGAAAAAAAATTAATTATATTTGAAAATAAACTTTTGAAATATTGTATTGTATTGTACAGTGGATCCCAAACTTTTTTTTGGTTCGGTTGACGCTACAATCACCTCTGTAGGTTCTCTGTATAAATTAATATGAATTTCCAAAATTGTAAAGTTCTTTTTGAAACACCCCATATATCAAAATTTTTTCCGAGGTGCCCTAAATGAAATCATTGGTTTATCTGTGTATCGAAATATTTTCACTGCAACCCTGCAGCAAAGCCACTCACAGTTTAGGAATCACTGGTATAATCACTATTAACTAATTTTGAACAAAGAAATGTGATTCAATTATCATATCTCGAGAGACTGCCATCAGAATCTTCATCTATGGCTTGTACAGAAAAAAATCCTAGAATGTCTTATAAAGAAGGAAAGTTAACTTCTCTTCCCACAAAAATGTATTAAAATAAGTTAATTTTATAATAAATACTTACAACAATCACTTTCATCATCCGCCAAAGGACAATCGTCATTAAAATTACAAATTTGTTCTCTTGGAATACATTTATGACTTTTTTTACACAAATATTCTCCGTTTAAACAACCTTAAAAAAATGTTATATTTAGAAATTGTTAAATTAAATAAAAAAACATGAAAAATAATACCACAATTTTTTTCATCATTTCCATCGATGCAATCAACAATACCATCACAAATAGAGTTTGAGTTTGTAGATATTAAAATATCACGACAAGTACAATCTTCCTCGTCAGTACCATCCTGACAATGTATAATGCGATCACAATGTTTGTCTCTATCAATTGTTTGATTTAAACTAAAAAATATTTATTATTTTTAATTCTATTCTAAAAGTAGATAAAATAAAAACTTACATTTTACATTGAAAATAATTTTCCGACTCGTTATTAATTTCTATATGGTAGGAATATGAAGATGTTTCATCTGTTGGACTCACGATTGGTGACATCGTCGTTAATTCTAATATCATTTCAGTTGTTGATTGTATGGAAAATGTAGCTTGATCAGGTATAAAAGTATTTGAAAAATTTTCCATGCTTGGTGTGGTTAAAATAGTAAATAAATTTGTTGAAAAATTAGAAAGAGAATTTACCAAATTTGAAATGGAATTATTTTCAGATGAATCTAATAATGAGGAAATATTTTCTTTATTGAAATTATTTTGATCTGTAACAATATTTTCAAAAATCCCTTGAGAATTAGTGAATAGGGGAATAATTATGTTAGGAAATTTAGTTGTTAATAAAGAATTATTAAAACTAGAGGATGAAGAATTGGAGAGTATTAAGTTTATAGAAGAACTCTGATTAGAATTAGCATTTATCATAATTGAAGAATTATTTCGAATTTCTTCTTGATGCAAATTATTTCCATCAGTTGAATTAGTTTTGGAAGGTAGTGAGACTAAATCAGTCTCATTACGAAGGGAACTTTCATCCATTAATGGAATATTAATATCAATTTTTTCTGGAGAAGGATCCATATTTGACAGACTTTTGTTTAAAATATTTTCTTCTTGAATTAGAATTGTTGAATTAATAGTATTAAAAGTTGTTAATGGTGTAGTTAAACTATTATGGAATTGAGTCATATTTATTTCTTTAGAAAGATTTATTAAATGTTCTTCTGTGGTAGTTGATGTAAAAAATGATGAAGAATTCGAAAATGTATTATTTATATTCGAAACGTGTTGAATTTTTTGCGAATTATTATTTAATTGTCGATCAATAAACTCTTGTGAAGTGTTTCCAATATTTGACAGAATATTTAATTGTTGAGTTGGAGTTGTTGAGGATAAAGAAATGTCTTTAGAAAGTATAAGTGTTGATTGTGAAGTTAAAATATTATCATCAAATATCGTTGTTAATTGAGAAATATTAATTTGGTTAGAATTATTTATAAAGTCTGTTTTATTTTCTTCTATAAATGGGGTTGAAAAATTATTATGGAGCGATGAATTTGATTTCAACTTATTTATATTTGAAAGTTGATTTAAGTTTAAAAAAGTATTATTTCTCATTGCTTCTGTATTATTATTATTGTTGTGAGAATTGAATTGTTGATCAATATTAGTTGAATTATTCATTGTAAATGAATTATTTTTTGAATTTAAATTAGATGATAATTCATCCAATTCTGGATTTGAAGTTGGTAAAAAATTTTCTTTTTTTATAATCGATATATTTTTTGATTCTTGGAGTGAAAACGGTGAAATTTTTTCAAGTGTTGAAGATGTAGTCAATTTTTGAATTTCTTGTGAAATAGTAAGATCTTTAGAGTCAGCTCTGGTTTCTTCTAATAATGGATTAGTTGACACCAAAAAAATATTCGTAATCATGTCTTGTACATTTGTTAAATTCGGTTTAAAATCCTCATTAATAAAATGCGTAGAGTTATTAATTTTTAATTCCTCTGTATTATTATTAAAAGATGATTGTTTATCAACATTTTTATTTGACAAAGCAATAAATTCCTCATTATTATTATTATTGTTTAAAGATTGAACAAAATCTTGATCCGTTGAATTAGTAATGTTTTTTATAATTATTGATGGAATGTTAGTAGATAGAGTAAACAACATAAAAGATTCTGAAGAATTCATATTAATTTCCGTTGGGAAAAATATAGATTTTCCTCTATGCGAAGAAACATTATCTTTTTTGAATGTAGAAGTAGTAGCAAAAGAAATATTTTCAAAAGGTGTTGATTGTGTAGTATTAATTTGTTTGTTGTGAGTATCATTCGGTGAAATTTCGTCTGAATTTCTTGATATTAAAAAATTATTAAGGTTTGAATGTCTTAGATCATCATTTTCAAGACTTGTCAAATGAGAATTTGGTGTATTTTCTTTAAATGACGATTCTGTTGTTGTAAAAATATCTTTAACCGAAGAAAATTCTAAGGAAGTAATAATATTCTGAAAATTATTTATCCAGGATGTACTTTTATCTGGAATAGTTGTAACAGGAGTTGATATAAAAATCTTTGGACTATTATTTTTCTCGACTGAGATCGATAAATGATTATCTTTAAAAATTTCCCCATTGAATTCAGAATTATTCAAATTTGATAAAGTGTTGATTGAAGATGTATTTAAAGAATTATTAAAATTAGTCGTAACATTTGAAATATTTTGATAAAATTTTGAACTATTTAAATATTCAAATTCATCTTCTCCCATTTTACGGAATTCATTTATTTGATGATGATTATTATTATTTTGTGAAAATAAAATTCCTTGTTCATCAAAATCATTAAAAATAGGACAGTCGACTTCATCTTCAGCTTTAAGACAATCTACAATATCATTGCACATTTTCCATTTGGGAATACATTCCGCTGATCCAGATTTACATTGGAATCCGGGACATTTGTCTTTTGGCCTCATCTCAGGAATTGAGGAATTTTCTAAAAAAAAAAAAAATTGTTTTAATATAGAGAGTGTTTAAATTAAATCGTAACTAAATTATAGTAAATCCTTTAAAATAAGGAACAAGTGCCTTTTTAACTAATACTAAATAAAGGTTTGTTTGAAATAGTGGATATTTCAAGAAAATGAAATCGTAGCTAGTGGAGAGTTTTTAAGTCAAACAAAATTTTGTAAAGATAAAATGAAATTTAGCACAGGAAGGAACAAAATTATTAGGTTTACAATTTACAAATAATTGTTTATTGCTATTGTTGAATATTTACCTGTATTTTCTAGGATCCAATCAATAAACCTAGTAACTCTAGTGTATGCTCCAGGTTCTTTTGGTCTTGCACAACCTTCGCCATGACTGACAATTCCAGCCACATACCATTGATCGGGGTTCTCTTCGACTCTATAATAATAATAATAATATTTATATATAATAAATTAAATATAGAAACTTAATGTTTTATGTGGAGATAAAAAAATATTTTTTCTTTAATCTTCTGGCTGCATAGCTCCTTCGGATTCTGATTAAATAAAGAAATATTATTCAAACAAAGCCGAAATTTTACCTGCAGAGAAGAGGCCCTCCGCTGTCCCCTTGGCATGTATCACGGCCACCTTCTTCATAACCAGCACATAATTCAAAGCCGAGTTCGTCAGTAATATGCTTACAATGAGGTAAGATGGGCACTTCAACTTCACGTAATTGATCAGCTATATAAAACAAAAAAAAAAAGGAAATTTTTAGATATATGTAATAAGAAGAACCGTGATAACTCATCTTTAGAATGCAGTTCAGCTTTCTTGAGTTAAATCTTTCCCATTTAAACGTCTCTTATGAATGTGTTGTCATGGTGCAACGCCTACTACCAACTTCGCACATTAGTGCACAAAAAGGCAATGAACTTTTTACTGTTCAAAAACTCAAGAGATCCTTGAAAGAGCAGAGATTTGACTCAACTGATGAAATTAAAGAAAAATCGCCGGAGGAGCTGAGCTCTCTTGCATTTTTGAGAAGTAGCTTCTCTTAATATATTTTCTTAGAAATGTTTCTGAATACGCATCTAGAAATTTTAAAATAAATCTCTCCAAAAAAAAAATCGAGCAAAAAATAGTCTTAGGCCTTAAAATTATTTAACAAGTTTTAATAAAAAATGCAAGAGAAATTAAAATTAAGGATTTAATAAATTTGAAGATTTTGAAAGTAGAATTCTTACGGTCTGGTCCATGTTCTTTGGTGGAACCCCATCCAACTGCAGTACACATTGTTCCTGGAATCGGGAATCTCCGGCGAGCTCGAAAAAGATTAGGAAGACATATAGGCCTTATCCATCGATTATAATGGAATTTGTTATTCAATTTGAGAAGAGCTAAATCATTTCTCATATTCGAACGATTATAGTCTAAGTGGATAATTATAGCTATAATAAAACGAATCTGGGATGTAGGAGAATATGATAAACGCCGAAGAAGACCTCCTACCGCTTCATAATAGTGTTCTTCATATCTACAAAAAAAGGTGTCATAAATTAAAAAAAGAAGTTCAAAATGAAAGTTCACTTTTTCTTACTTTTCTACACAGTGGGCAGCCGACAATATCCAAATTTCACTTATAATCACGCCACCACAATGAAAGGATCCGTCTCTAAAATAGAACAACAAAAAATAAGATATAAATAATATGAATACAATCACTGGCGGTCCCAGGACTTAAACTATTATACTTAATTCGTTTATCAGTTTATCAATAAATTCAATGTATATTTACCTAGATTTTCAGCAAATTTTAGTAAAAATATGATTTATTAATATTCACATATATAAAATATATCTTATTAATTGAAAAATATGAAAAAATTGATAAATTTAAAGAAGATAATCTCAAAAACAATATGACATATCGAAAAACGAATCATTTTTTTATAATTATTTTTTTATGCTTACAAATTTTTTCAACAGACAGACTTAACCATAGAATACGGTAACGTACTTAAAATCAATCAAATTTATTATATTATTTACATTTAAAATTACAATGAAAGTTTTATATGAATTATTTTTTCTTGTGGCTAATAAGGGGGACTCGGGTTCCTTTGGGTCTGTCATTGGCGTTAATAACTATGAAATATCTTTATTTTATTAAAATATATGATTAGTTTATGATTCTATAAAATTTATAGATAAAAAATGAAAAATATTAGAAACTTAACCTAAAAAGTGCGATGATCCAGGGCCAAGCTCCAGGTAGACTTGAACCTCCACCAACAACTTTTCCTGATCTTAGATTCCTTTTATTTATTTCCTCATCTTCTTTAAATATATCCAATTGAGAATCAGAGTTGCCGATTAATCCTGTTTCGTATCTCTTAAAACGTTGTTTGTCTAAGAATTCATTTTCCACATAAACTCGAGTACCACATCGCAATTTTTGGCAAGATACATAAGTGGCATGATTCCAGCAATCCTTAATAAAGTTTATTTTATGAATAGGAGTAACGTTCAAATACAATCCTAAATAATTATTTTCAATTGGTATTTTTGTTTCCACAACATTTTCAGGTCTAAAAATTAAAAGAAAAAAAACAATCGTTTTATGTACTTTATATTAAAAGAAAAAGAGTAATTAAAGTCAGGGGCGTATGTTGGAATTTTTTTCTGGGGGGCCCGAACTCATTTTTAAATACGCCCTCCCAAACAAAAAAAATATTTTTTAAAATACCGGATATACCAGGGATATACCTCAGCCCCGAGGGGCCCGGTCCTTCCTCTAAAAGACAACAAATTTATATTTCAATTGGATCTTCTATTAGAAAAGAAAATGAGACCAAAAAAATATAAAATAATATGCGATATTCTTTGCAGAATCGTTATTAAAATATTTGTTAATTTCAAACTGGTAACCGTTGGCTCTAGTTGAAAGATTATGCTTTAATAGGAGAATTAAATTCACAAGGTTTTCTGTTTCAATAATATATTAATTTGATATTAACATTTTATACGTATTTCACACATATGGTGTCGAAATACGTATAAAGTGTTGAAGATGACACATATGGTGTCGAAATACGTATAAAGTGTTAATATCAAATTAATATATTATTGAAACAGAAAACCTTGAGAATTTAATTCTCCTATTAAAATATTTGTGTAACGTTTCAAGTCCTAAGATGCCGAAAAGACTTAAAAAAAAAAATTATATTTGAATGAGTACTTTTCATTCGATACCGGCAATCAAGTACTCATATGAGTAAAGTATCGAGTAAAATAAGTACTAGTATCGGATCAAAAGTATCGATACTTTTTTCGTGTCCCTATTCAGCACTCGAGTGACTGATGAACTTTTGTACCGGATCCAAGTTGACAAAGATGCAACGCTTATTCAAAATAATACAACACATGAATTAAAACCTCTCATTATACATTTCAAAAAATATTTTTTATTGTGAAGAATAACCTGATGTGATATCCAAGCTCTTTTTGACAAGCTTCAATTGCCCAATGATGAAACCCCTGACAAACAGGATACCATTTGCCCTTCCAATTTCGATGTAAAAATCCTTCAAGAAAACTTTGACGTATGACCTGAAAAGATTATCTAATTTTATTATAAAATTTGAACAACAAAATTAATGAACCTGACCTTAGAGTTGGTGACGCGATTGTTAAGTAAAATGCATTCATGTTCATCCCTTCCATTTTTACAATCACGAAAATTGTTACATTTCTTCTCTAAAGGAAGACAGGTTGATTTTGATTTATCCTCCACTTCGTCTTCACAATTGAACATTCCTTTGGGACATCCTAAAAAAATATAATAAAAAATTGTGACAGCTTTAGAGAGGGGCATCCTTATATGTTATAAATATGAAAATATACCGAAACAGCTTGATTCATCTTCTCCTTGAGGACAATCAATATATCCATCACAGATCCGAGATCTATCAATTCGAAATAAACAAGAACAATTCGTTTCATCACTTTTATCCGCACAATCTATATTTGAATCACACCATAAATCTAATTGAAGACATTTTAATTTGTTTGCGCACCATTTACAATCTAAAAAAATAAGAAATAAATTAAAATAAAATAATTTTAATGGTTAAAGTATATTTGGCGGAGGTATATAGCTGATAAAATGTAGATTAAAGGTTTCTGGATTTTCCATTGAGCAAGCAGCTAGAAGTTTTTTCAATTTATTTATTATTACTTAATGCGCCAGGGCCGGGGACGTTTCGGTCGCATATAGGAATATCCTCAGGCTTGGCATATAAGACCATCCTCAGGGCCAAGGAGGCCAAGCCTGAGGATGGTCCTATATGCGACCGAAACGTCCTCGGCCTGGCCCATCTTCAGACTTGGCATATAAGACCATCCTCAGGGTCAAGGAGGCTAAGCCTGAGGATGGTCCTATATGTCAAGCCTGAGCGTGGTCCTATATGTGACCTAAACGACGGCCTTGGCACATTATATAATAATAAATAAATTGAAAAAACTACTAGCTGCTTGTTGAATGGAAAAATCCAGAAAGCTTTAATGTGAATAAAGTAAGATAACGATTATTACCTAAATCTAAGTCGTTTAATCGTAGAGTTTCATCTAGAGAGTTTTCGAGGGAATTTTCTAAAATTAATTCTTCGTTACTTTTTGAGATATCATTTTGTCGAAAGTTGCCACCTGGACCTGTTCCGGGTAGAGTGGGGAAGTTGGAATTTGAGGATGGTAAAATGTTACAAAAGCATGGAACTAATGGGTTAGGAGGTCCATAAGGCCCATACAATGGACCAGTTGGAGGATATTTGATATTTCCTGGGTTAGTTACAAAAAATGGATAATGATTAAAGTTTGGACGTTGGTTCATTGGGAACCATGAGTATTGTTGAGGGAAATAGGTGGGATGATATCGAGGATTAAGATGACCAGATGGTTCTGCCGAGTTAGGAAAAAGTATAGATCCGGGTGCTGTAGATTTCAAAGATGGGTTATATACACACATTGGGTATCTCGGCCAAGCTGAGTTAGGCGTCTGTTGTAAATTCTTAGGCATTTCCTCTTCCTTTTGATTTGATGGTGAATTCTTCCCAATGCTTGTTAAAGAGTTAACAATTCGAGCGAATTCTGGATGGTTTTTCGATATTTTGTTATCATTAGTAGTATTCACCTCAATAATTCTAGAAGAATTTTCTTGAGAAATTCCAATTTGTGTTATTTTATTATTTAATTCATCAAGACTCATTTTTATTTTATTATAATCTTCTTGAATGGCGTTTATATTATGAGAATAATTTAATTTAGTTTCACAATCAGTTTTTTTATTTTGATCGGGCATATTATAGAATTGAATAGTAGAAGATGGTCGAATAAAGTCATCTAAAGGATTAGAAGGAAAATTATTGTGATTAGAAGGGAAATTATTTTGTTCAGGATTGATTTGATTAAATGTATTCTTAAATGCATTTAGCGTTTCTTTTATTAGTTCAGCATTATCATTTGTAGGATCTTGTCTCTTTGATCTCCTCCTCCACCAGTTAGAAGATAAATTTATTTGATCATCTAAAAATTCAAATTTTAAAAATATTTAAAAAAAAATACTCTAAGATGAGATGAACATGATTGATTTTTCAATTTGAGCCTAATGTTTAAAGAAAAAAAAATAGTATAAAATAATTAGATGTTTCAATATTTAAAAAAATTTGGTGTGACTAGTCGCACAGCACACCAGGTTTTTTGTGTTGAGATATATTTAGTTTCCAGAGCACCTTAGTTCCAAACTTGACCACTTGAATTTCATAAGTTAAAATCTGAAATACATCAGTAAAGTGTACTTCAAACAATTTTCACGAAAAATTTTACTTATATACTTTTTAAAGAGAATAGAAAAAATAGTTTATTTATTAATTTTAATCAAATTCATTGGAGCCAATTTTGAGAAAATCGAAAAAAAATTGAAAAAGTACATCTGTAAAGTACTAGTACTTTTTGGCTGATTTTGTAATGGAAATTTTGAATCAATTGACTTTTTTATTTTTTACTTATGAAATGCAAATGGTCAAGTTTTAAACTAAGGTGCTTTGGGAAACTAAATATATCTCGACAGAAAATATCTGGTGTGTCAGCACGGTGGACAACTTTCTCTTTCCGAATGGTAAGAGAAAGTTGTGTGCTTTGCGCCAGTCACACCAAATTTTTTGGAGAGGACCTCTAAACATGAATATCCATCAAAATCTCGACATCGAATTTTTGACATTATCGCAATACTTTCTCTCTATATATTTCATATATAGGGTGAGAAAAAGTAATAAGAAAATAAATAGCTCTCTATCATATCTAATGGGTGTCCATGTAAGAAAGCAATTTTTAATTTGTTAAAAAACGCAATTTTTTTTAGGATTTCTGATATTTTTATTGAATTATAAAGTAGACAAGTTGCGAATAAGTATGGAATAGAATATCCGACAAATGGCCCCCGCGGCTTTGGCGGCAGAGCCTGGCCCTTTTCATGAAATTTTCGCTAATATTTTCGCCGAGTTGCGGCTCTATCTCACCGATGACGCGTTGGATCGCGGCCTTAAGGTCAGGAATAGTTTGCGGTTTATTGGCATAGACCTGAGATTTAACAAAACCCCAGAGGAAGAAGTCGGAAGGCGTTAAATCCCAAGATCTCGGTGGCCAGTGGACATCGGAATTTCGTGAGATGATTCGGCCTAGATATTGTTGCTCCAATAAATCGATTGTTCCATACGCGGTGTGGCAGGTCAATCAAAGGTCAAAGAGAACCGTCTTGCAGGAACCACATATCGTCTAGGTCCAATCCAGTCCTTCCAATTGAGGCCACAAAAACTCCGTTATCATCCAGCGTCATCGGTAAGATAGAGCCACAACTCTGCGAAAATGTTATCGAAAATTTCATGAAAAGGGCTCTGACGCGGAGGCCATTTGTCGGATATTCTATTTTATACTTAATCGCAACATGTCTACTTTATAATTCAAAAAAAATATCAGGAATCCCCGAAAAAAATCCGTTTTCTTATTGGGACACACTTTTTAAAGATTAAATTCTTAAATGAAAAAAATAGTTTACAAATTTTTCTATAAAATAAAAGAAGAAACAATGTGTAATAATATTTTTTCCAAATTTTCGATCATGTTCACCCTCGTTTATGGTAATAGAAAACAGGACCGTCGAGAGGCTGAGGAGAGAGGTGTTATCAGCGAATAAAATTTGAAAAATAATCACAAGTGAAATGAAATAGAATTGAGTCGAAGGAATTCTCGACGGTCAGAATCAGAAAGAAATATTACCTTGAAATGAAAATTTAATTAATAATATCAATGAAAAAAGAATTGTTACAAAAATTAGTGATATTCGAAAGCGTTGATAATGAAAATAAGTAGGCATTTCATCAACATAAATAATTGCCAAAAAAAAAGATCAACTTTTCTAAAATAAATCACAATGATTAATAATTTCATTAATTAATTATTGAATTAGATAACACTTACGATTTAGATTAAAATATTTTGAAAACAATAAAAATAAATGAATTATTACTGGCACTTTACAATCTATCAACTATTTCGATATTATAGATAATAATATATATAGTTGAATTTAGGACAAAATTTAATTAAATGAGTTTATAACGATGCAAAAATAAAAAGTTATTGAACTTGCTTATTAAGCTTAATTAAATTTTGCAAATATTACATTTTCTTTCAGTCACTGACTTTTAAAACATTCTTTTTATTAATGAATCACTTATTTTATTAGAAATATGATAATACTAAATGAGGGGATACAATTATTAATAAATAATAAATAAAACTATATACCTGATAATCACTTTATAGATACACATTGTGTACAAAATGAGATTCATTTTATTAAATGTTCGCTCTTAATTATTTTTCTAGCAGGAATTTTAAGTCATCAAATGCTTTTACGATATATTAAAGGGTCCAGGCACATTTATTTATACAATTTGGTATCCAAATGATTTAAATAAATATTCATCCCGGATCCGAACCCTCGCCCTTTTGCTTTAAGGTTATCAATATTGACATTTGTCAACACCTCTAGCCTATCGGTCACGGGAGGGAAGGAATTAATTTATATATACAATTTAAACAAAAGGCAAAAAAGTTCTGATATCTATTGATACTTGTTATCAAGTTCTTATTGTTAGCTTCATATTGATTCAAGTTACGATATAGTATAAAAGTATATCAGTAAAATTTTTCGTGAAAATTGTTTAAAGTACACTTTACTGATGTATTTCAGATTTTTCAAATACATTTTCCGGCTCTTCCTTCCATAGAGCTAATGTTAAATCCCTATGGTGATTTGCATGTTAATTTCGATTCAAAAGGAGGTCCTTTGAAACTTTTTACACATATAATTTTTTTTTTTTTTTTTTTTGGACTGGGTGCATAAGGTACGAAGACCTATAATGACGAGTAGTCACATGCAGCCAGGAAGAAAATAAAAACACAAGGAGAAGCATAAAAGGGGAACTCAACTGCGGGAACTGAGAAGATGCCTGTTGAGATTAGACTTGAAAATCTGAAGATTGTAGGTTTTGGGGAAGATAGACGTAGGGAGCTTGTTCCAATCACAGGAGGTCATGGGAACAAAGGAAGATTGGAATTGACTCGTTCTGTTAGTCGTGATCTGAACAGCATAGGGATGCTGGGACGATGCCTCTCTTGTATTCCGTGTATATGTTGCATTGGAAGGGGGGGGGGGGGATAAATGATTTTAATTCAGCAGAGCATTGACCATGGTAATGCCTGTAGAAGAGAAAGAGTGCAGACACTCTTCTTCTATGATCTAGTGACTGTAGGGATGCGGTGAGGGTCGAATCACCTATCAGTCTAATTGAACGCCTCTGTATGGCTCTGTCTTTCGACGCCCCTCGCCAAAGGTGGGAACCATATTCAAGACACGGCCGAATTTGGACTTTATAGAGGGTTAGGAGTTGTTGGGAGGAAAAGTAACGCTTCGTTTTGAATAGGAAACCTAATTTCCTTGCGGTAGATTTAACCACAGAAAAGAGGTGGGTGCTCCAGGAGAGATCAGGTGTATTTGTCACTCCCAGAACAGAAGACGAATCTTTGAACTCGAGACTATTATTGCTGTAAATAAGGGGAAGGCAAATCCTATTTTTATGTCGAGAAATTAGACATCATTGGGTTTTTTGTCAATTGAATTTTACTTGATTGAGTTTTCCCCATTCCTCCAAAAGACCAAGATCATCATTTATCGACGACACAGCCCCCAGACGACCAGTGGATGAGGATTCACTAGTTCTGGCTGAGTGCAGTGTACTGTCATCAGCAAAGCAATGTATTGGGTTGGAGGTTACCCCCAAGAGGTCGTTAATGTACATAAGGAATAAGGTGGGAGAGAGGACAGAACCCTGGGGAACACTTGCGTTGATTGAATGCGGAATAGAAGACACACCATCAACCACAACCGAGATCCTTCGCTCAGTCAGAAAGCACTTGATCCATTGGCACAGTTCAGAGGATAGGCCAAAAGATTTCCAATTCTTATGAAATTTTGTATTTATTTAGGATTTTCTATTGTATATAAAATATCAAAATATGAGATTCTTCTTCTTCTTTCTTCGACTTAATCCTTCGGTGCAGGGTCGGCGGAGGGGTGGGGGTTTTTGCGACAGGGAAGGAATAGTACAGGCCAGCCCGTCGCACGGTCTGACGCCTGTTGAAAATATAGAAGGAAAGAGACTGACATGCAGAGAAAAGAACTACTGCCAGTCCCAGCTAGGGCAGCTCGTGGTCGCCATCCACGTACCCACAAAATGTGGGCCCCTGAGCAAATCAAAATATGAGATTAAAATTTTGAAAAATAACTATTGTTTATTTCAAGCAATCATCATTTAAAATGCAAGTTTGGATCTAAGGTCCTATGGGAAACTAAATATATCTCGACACAAAAAATCTGCTGTGACCAGCACGGTGCACAACTTTCTCTTACCGAAGTTGTGTGCTGTGCGCCAATCACACCAGATTTTTATTTTTTACAATGTAACCGAGTAGTCTCCGTTCACGAGGGGCACTGGCGCTAAATCCTATGCCCATCCGAGTATAGGAGAATGAAATGAAAAAATCCATAATTTGAAACATTAAAAAGAGATAAAGTTAATTTCAACATTTACAGTTTGAAAAAAATCTAATACAATCTTGCAAATTAAATGGTAAAACATAGGTGAAGATAGAAAATTTAAATTTGTTTAAATTTAAATTTCCCCCTTATTAGTAAAATAAAAATTCATTTTAGAAATAAATCAATTCTTTCAATTAAAAAAAAAATATATATATCAATTATTAATCCATTTAAATAAAAATTTATTTTTACAATTTTTTTGTTAAGTTGATCTTTTATAAGTTTTTGACATGAGCCGGCCAGAAAGTTACTGCATGGCTCTCTCTGGGCTCTATAAATTAAACTCCATTTGACTTATGAATCCATCTCGTTTTATAAAAGAAATTATCAAGTAAATATTAAATTTCGCTCACTCATTGAAATAGTATTTTTTAATAATTATTTATTTCAATCACTTAGGTTCCTCATTTTGATTAAACATATGAAATAAATAAATAATTATTAAATAAATAAAATACTAATTATTTTGAAAATTATATAGATTACAAAATGGTAAGTTAACATATTTATATATATTTATCAGTCATTAAAATTCAATTTTTTTATTTCAGCCTAAAAAAGTAAGTTCAAAATTAAGTGGAAAGGAAAAAAGTTCTCCACCCCAAAAGCCGAAAAGCAATGAAATTGGGCAAACATGCTACAAAGTATAATTTTTTTTTAATAACATTTTATATATTTAATTCTATTTTTAATATTTTTTTTTTTTTTTAGAATTTCATCACGAGGCAAGTCTAAATTATTAAATCAGATTAAACAAAATCAATCAGGAGAAAAACTTTTGTGGTTCCAGAAACATTTAGATCCCGATAAATCATATTACACACCAAAAGATTTGAAGGAATTAATAGAAGTGTAATTCATTTAATTTATATTTATTAACATAAGTAATAACCTTAGTTTATTTATTTAATAATATTAATTTACAAACATTTCTTTAATCAAGGTATTTAAAAAGATTTGACGAAGAACTTGAACAAATTTCACTCAAACATGAAGTTGGACAAAGAAAAAATCGACAGCACGCAAATAGAGAAGATATTTTAAAAATGAATAAATTAAAAGACGAAGAGGAATATCACAACTGCGGTTTAGGTATTCATTTTTACAAAATATTTATATTTATTAGCAATGGCAAAATTGAAACCATAATATATACCCAAGACTAATTGCAAATATTATCAATAATCTGGCGTGATTAACCAGACATAATACTTCGGTAATCTAAAGTTGGGTAATGTCTGACACACCAGTTAGTTTTTTAGAATTTCTAAAAATTCACTTTATCAATTTTGATTGAAATTCATATAGCTCGCATTCTGTAGTGAATTAGACACTCTTTAAAATCCGCAATTCTCAATTGGAAGATTACTCCTTAATGGATGGCAGGTTCTCAAAGCAATATTTCAATAAAAAACATGAATATTTTTCATTTTCAGGATTTTTATTCAATTGATGATTGTGTGTGCATATACACCATCAGTTTCGGTCACTCAAATGACCATCATCAGATCTGCAAAAAACAACATGTTACAACGTGAGAGCTGGCACAAGTCAAACGAAAAAACAAACTAACCACACAGACACTCATACATATATATATATATATATATATATATATATATATATATATATATATAATTATGTGTTTTTTCGTTTGACTTGTGCCAGCTCTCACTTTGTGACATGTTGTTTTTGCAGATCTGATAATGGTCATTTGAGTGACTGAAACTAGTGGTATATGTGCACACACAGTCATCAATTGAATAAAAATATTGAAAATGAAAAATATTCATGTTTTTTATTGAAATATTGCTTTAAGAACTTGCTATCCATTAAGGAGTAATCTTGCAATTGAAAATTGCCTATGATCCTCTTACAACCTCCAATTATCGACTCTTTAAAATGTCCTCTGTCTTTAATATTGTATTATCGTTACTTAAACCGTTAAGTTGGTGTCGGCCTCGAAAGTCCAATTTCCATGAAAATTGTCATATTTCCTTTGTTATTAAGCTGAAGATACAATAAAAAACGTAAGGAAAAACTTGCAGCAAATTAGATTTTCTACAAAAAAAATGTCCTATGAAATATTTATCTCAGGTGCGTTATTCGCAAAATATTTTATAGGACATTTTTTGTAGAAAATCTAAATTCCTGTTTTTTATTCTATCTTCAGTCGTTTTGTTAATAACAAAGAAAATATGACAATTTCATGGAAATAGGACTTTCGGGGCCGACACCGACGAAACTGTTTAAGTAATAACAATACAATACTGGACATTTTAAAGAGTGTCTAATACACTACGGATTGCGATAAATGGCAATGAAAAATCATAAAACCGAACTGAGCTATAACAATTTTTTTAAAAATACAATGATTTACATGTTATTTCAAAGGGAAAAATTCAACGATCCAGAGGAAGTACTTAAAATTAAGGGCTGAAACTTGAAGGGAATTTTTTTTCGATGTTTGGAACAATATTTCAGTGCCTCCGCGAAAATAAAAAAATGTTCGTTTAAAATGAAACACCCTACTATATATATATACTAGGGCTTTATTTTTTTCAACCATCGATGGGCTATAAAATCAAAACAAGCTAGAATATCAAAATGGTTTTATTTGAAACAAGTTATTTTTATAACCATTAAACTAAGAAGCAACATCAGTATCTCGAAACTCATTTATACGACAAACAAGAACACAAATAATGCGAATCTGATGATTGTAGACAAACCGAAATCGATGGTCAAAAGATTATAAATAAATTTATATTTTTTATATAAAATTAATTCATCTTTTTCAATAAAATTCCTTTTATTATACCATATTAACTTCCTAAAGTTTTGCCAAAATATTGATCTTTATAAAAGACAGATATTTTAAATACATAATTAAATTGAATATATATATATATATATTTTTTTTTTTTTCAGAGGTGCCAGATATTTTAGATAATGAACAATTGTTCATCTTACGAAACTGGGATGGAAAATTAAAATATTTAAATAATTTTCGATTTATTCGTTATAATAAGCAAACATTAGAAAATGAATCTTTTCAAATTAAAAAAATGGCAAGAGTCGAGAAGATGGAAGCTGACTCTACTAGCATGGATGAAGCAACAACTTCCAAAAAGTAATATTTTCTAATTTACTTTATTTCATCCCCATTCACTATTCAGATATTCTTCATTTACTATATTTAATTGCCTTTTTAAAAAGTTTAAGTAAGCACAGTTTGCGATTGGCTTTGAGAGTGAGCATTTCAAACATTATACAAATAATATTTAGACCATGGGTTTCCGCCGTAAAAGGTTTCGCAATCCCCCAAAAAGTATGCTGACCTTTGCTACGGATAGATTTGTAGTGTTTTAGAATTGGAGCTGTGAAATTTCAAATTAAGGCCGTAACCCAAAAATGTATGTACGAATGTACCTATGGCAATGTTCTAAGTTCGAAAAAATCCTATTTGCTTTTGAGAGTTGTCAATAAATATAGCAGGTCCTTTTAATTTTCTTTTCTTAATTAAAACTAAGACGACCCATTTGAAATTTTGCGGCCTAAAGTGTCTCTCTAAAACAAAGTTTCATTAATGTAAAGCAAACAGACGTGTTGCAACTATAAATGCAAGACAACAAATCTTTTGATATGGAGATATGGACAGTTCTAAAATACTACATATAAAACTTTGATAGTTTTAAAACATTATTACTAAATTAAATTTTTGATACTCCAGAAAGACTTGCTCACCCTGTATAATTTTTAGGTGAAAAATTAATATAGTTTCAAAACTCTTGTTTTTCAAAACCCATGAAATATATCATCTATTTATATATTTGTTTTTTACTATTACTGACAAAAAACTTGATTCCTCTGCCCATTTAATTTTTCTAGAGTGTGTAATTGTTTGGCGTCTTCCTTTTATAAATACGCTTTACAAAACACCAAGTATGTACCACATAGTGCCAAAGTTTAATGCGTTTTTTTAACATTGTTACATACTTCGCATATATATATATATATATATATATATATGCCTCATGACCTGGCACATGTTTAAATATTGTACACTGCCCTGTTATTGGTTATAGGGCAGTTTTAGAAAATAAATAAATAAATATTTTCAACTATCTTTATATTTTTTTAAAAGAACTTGTGACTGAAGGGTCTCTTAAATTAATAAAATTTAGTCGCTCCCTTTCTGTGCTTGTTTATCTTATAAAGATTTATTTATGTACTAATAATCATTGAAAAGAAAATTGATGAAAAATTATGTTCAAAAAATTATTTCTTTTTGTTTTGTTGTTCTCATTTTGTTTTTATAATATTGAACTTTGTCTTTCGAAATATATGCAATTAATCATATAAAATCAGCATTTAATATATTAATATTATAATATAAATGTTAAAAGATGTTTTTATTCATATTATATATTCAATATTAAATGTGTCCATATCATTGTCAAATTAAAAGATCTCTTGGATTATTTACTCAATATATCTTATTTTAAAGATATATATATATATATATTATATATATATATATTTTTATTAAATTTAGACGAGTATACGGTATATCTTAAGAAATTATTTAATTTCTGAGGATTTCCTTTAAAGACTCTCTAGATTACAAGATGGACACATACATTAAAGTATGTAATAACTCATTGTAATATATATATGTATAAATGATATTCATATCAAATTTTTTTTGTTTTTTTTTTCTAGTCGTTTAGTTTATTTAGTTTTTTTTTTTTTTTTTGTAATAAACATTGTATTTAAATAGTGTTTTATATTTTTAAAAATATTAAGTTATTTTCTTAATGAAAATAAAAAAAATAATAATTATTAGAAATGATTTTAAAATTTGATGGTTTCAATGATTATTATAATTTCCAATTGCAATCATTAACCATATTAGGACTAGAAAATTTTCCATTGAATAAATATAAGAATCGAAATTAATATTCGTTTTATTAAGAACTATTTACAATTTCAGTGTCAAAATAATAATAATAATAGAATCAAAATTGGTAATTTTCTTTTGAAAAATTTAGTACTATGATGAAAAACATCACCATTTCTAATCTAATCTTGTCTTAATGGAGATCAAGGGAGATAAATTTTAAGGCCCCTTAGTGATCCAAAGTGATACCTAGTAAATTGGGATGTCAAATATTTTATATGAACCATATTTGAAGGATATCAAAGAAAAATGTAAGTAAATAAGACACACAGTTTCTTAAACATTTTTATTTAAATGTTATATACCCCCCTGATTAACAACTTACTAAAATAAGAACGATTCGCAGTCTTTATATTTAATTATATTTTGTTGAAAACACGTATATAACAATTTTTTTTTTCTTTTTTTATATTTTGAATAAAAGAATTTAGAATCTAATGTACAGAAGACAGAAAAAAAGGAGCAAAGATTTTTATTCCTTAATAAGTTATTATCGAAATGATGATTGATTAGTAAATTTGTAGGCCAATTTATAAGCTCAAGTGTTTGAATAAATTTTCAAACGGAACAAAATTAAAGAAGAGATAAAAATAGAGCTGAGGAAATAAAGAATTGAACAATATGTGATTTTGATAGAAAAAGATTAAGATGGACAGGTCATACAAGTAGATATGATGAGAGGAAATAGAGAAAGAGGAACAAGTGGGTGATTAATAATAATACATGATATATGAATTATGAATGTCACACTATCAAATGATTAATCGATTTTGCAAAATTATATTAAGACAAACTAAATCTTATTAAGAAAAATGAGATCCTAGTTATGTTTTAAAAATGTTTCAATAACAAGTGATATCTTAAAAAAGACAATTGACAATATATATATATATATATATATATTAGGTTGATGCAATATAAATGCAGGTTTTGGGTTCTTTATTTTTAATACAAATTTTTACCTATTAATAATTGTTTAAATCTAATGTTTTATATGTCATTCGAAAGCTTATTTTATGCTCTTTCTAAATATTTGTTTGAAATTATAACTTTATTCTTTATAGTAATTGCGCAGAAGTCAAAAAAAGACTTTTATCTATGAGTTAAAATTTGTGCAAAATCAGAGAACTTCAACGAATCTACCGTGCAGCGTTGATATCCAAAGTTTCGATCTGGACCTTGAAAATGAGCCTCATGACTGACGCCGACCATATTTTCGAGCTTCTTTGACTTTCTAATTTCTTTCAATTGATGAACGACGGTCGATTGATCAACGTTGAGCTCGAGAGCAACCTCTCTTGTCGTTTGGCGAGGATCGGCTTCGATTAACACCTTCAATTGCTCAATTTCATTAGATGGTGGGCGTCAGTCATGAGGCTCATTTTCAAGGTCCAGATCGCTGTATCAAAACTTTTGATACCAACGCTGGACCGCTGGTCTTTTCGCTCCAATCTTCAAAGATTTAGCTGCATTCCGCCCACGTTTGAACTCATAGAAAAAAATAATGGGAAAATCCCGTGAAATAAAGTTCAGAATACTACAAAGAATAAGAAGTTTAAACATAAATTTAGAAAGGGCATAAAATAAGATTTCGAATGACATATCCAAACATTAGATTTAAACAATTTATTGGTATAAATTTGGGTTAAATATCTTCTTCTTTCTTCGCCTTAAATCCCGCGGTGCGGGGTCGGCGGTTCATGTGTTTTTGCGACCGGGAAGGAAAAGAACAGGCCGGCCCGTTGCACGGTCTTACGCCTGTTGAAAATATACAAAGGAAGAGACTGACATGCAAAGAACAGAAATACTGCCAGTCTCAGCTGGGGCAGCTCGTGGTCGCCATCCACGTACCCACAAGGTGTGGGCCCCTGAGCAAACATTTGGGTTAAATATAAATAACACAAAAACCTTATATAATCAACCTAATATTTAGAAAAATTTTCATCAAGAAAACTCATGTCCTCTTGCAGAAGAGATTGCTTATGAGTATAATATTTAAAATAAAATAGTTTTATCAGAAAGGAATATATATTTCTTTTTTTAAATATACAATATAAATAAATATTTATTTTTATTATTAAAAAAGGATCTTAAATTTGAATTTAAAAATAGTTTTTTTTTTTTTTTAATGAATGAAAATATATATATTTTTTATTTTAAAAAAATAAATAGAAAATTTTATATTAGATCTTTGGGCACACAGTAAATGTAAACATTGTTATAAAAAATATCATAATTTATTTGGAAGTGAATTTTTTTTTTTTTAGTCAAATATAGATAATCAAATTTATATATTTACAGATTTTTGTCACAAGAATTGCCTCTTAACTCCTCTAAATGATAAACTAAAAAAAGTATATGCATTGGATTAGAAATATAAATTATTCGTCTCTGTTATATTGGAAACAATTATTAAATGGGAACAATTTTCCCTACAATTAGAAAATATCCATACCCGATGTTAAGTTATTTTATATTAAACCCACATTCTCCCGTTGTGAGTGTTTGAACCTATAAAAACTAAGCACGTCTTTCGAGTTTAAAGTAAATAAATTAACATCAAGTATGATTATTAAATTTTTTTTTTAAATTTAATTAGTAATAGTTTTTCTAAATTTATATAGGAAGACTATCGATTCTAATTATAAAAAAAATCGTTACTTTTGGAAAGAGTAACTAAATTTAAAGTTTTTAAATTAAAAAAAATATTTTCATAAAAAAAGTATTTTATCTCATGAATTTAGTGGTGTTGACTCCGAATTTTGCATTGTTTTTTTAAGAATGGCTCCAGTTTTCGAAATTAAATGTAAATTATTATATTAGCAACAATAGAAACAACCTGATATGTAAATTAATAATAATATTGAATCATTGGCGCAACCAGTCCAGGAAGGTGATAAAGTACTTATTTTTTGTCCTTGGAAACTATATTGTCTTTTCATTTTAAAAATGTTTGCATTTGTTTTAAATTTGATTAACGAAAAATGCCCCTTAATGCCAAAGTGAAGTGTCTTTAAAAGAAATTAAATCTCCCTTCCCCAAGGGCCAAATCCTGGTTGCGGCATTGCATTAAATCAATTTCATCTTGAAGGGTAATCCAAGGCCGTAGACACATTTTTTCGAAGGGATAATTTAATTTTAACACTATATTTCATTCTCTATTATACTTTTATTTAATTATTTTTAAGATTTTATTCCCCAAATGGCTAAGGCCTTGGATTAATCAATATATAAATCAGAAACAAATAAAATGTAAGTTCAAAATAAAATTTAAAACAATATTAATAAAAAAATTAATCAACAAATCAAAAGAGTTCAATAGTAATGATAAATATTAGTTAAAAAAATACATGATGATGTTGCACCAAGTCCTAAAAAATGAAAAAATGGTTGAATTAATTTATTAAAAGCACTTCTTTTATATCTTTTTCCAGCAGTAATCGTGTCCCGTCTGCCTTGTACAAATAAAATGATAAAATAGACAAAGTGGCTGAAATGTTAAGAATATGCATTATTAGTTCAAAAACTGGAGCCAATGTAATATCACTTTTAAAATCAATAGCCTAAAAACTTTCTTAGCCATTGAAAAAAATTTTATGTTGAGCAGTGTTATTATTATTTTTTTTTATTTGAATATATATATGGTACCGGGTATATATACGTATATATACGTATATTGATCATGAAAAACTTTGAAATAAGACATTTAATCACACTGGTCGACAAGGTTTTCTTCACAAGATATCTGATTAGTGAATCTAGTACATTTTTTTATACTGAATTCAAATATGTAGTGAAATTTTTCCATTAGGGACAGTTTTAGAGATATAGAGAAAAAACAAAACATATATATCCATCAAAATCTCGACATCGAATTTTTGACAAGATCGCAATACTTTCTCTCTCTAAATATTTCATATATAGGGTAAGAGAAAGTAATTATATTTTTCTAAGATTTTAGTCGTTTGAGGCTCGTCTAACTCTGACTTCTGATTGGGCTGAAACTTAAAATTTATATGTATTATAACTATCTGCATATTTGTAAGGGGTGCCGCCATAAAAATATCTTGAAAATGCAAAATAAGTCGTTTTAGATCACATTTTCAATTAAAATTTATTTTTCTCTATATCTCTAAAACTGTGGTTGATGGGGCAAAACTGAAATGATATTTGAATTCAGCATGAAAAATACTTCTAGAATCTCATATCTTTATTTTTGTGGAAAAAAAAGTTTTCTCGGGTTAACCAACACGAGAAAACTTATCTTCGCCTATATATATATATATTTATTGATAATTTCTTAAGTTTAAAAATGATGATTAAATGAAAGTTGTATAATGCTCATTAATTTACTTCTATTTTTTTTTTAAATAATTTAATATTTTAAAACAACATACTTTTAAGAAAATCTTTAAAGAAAACTATCTGGCAGCCTCATACATTGGCAGCTCATAAAAATTAAAAAATATAAAATAACTTCATAAAAATAGAATATGAATAAAATGTTTAGTTTAAGAGAAGAATTATAAATTTTTTTCAAAAATAAGGCGAAGGGACATGAAATAAGATCATAAATCCCGAAAATAATAAGAATTGTTTGGTAAAGCAAAAAATTGGTGTTAAAAATTACAATTCCTTTGAACTGTTATTATTTGATTAAAGGGAAAAAAAAATCTTTAAAAGTTGGATTAAAAAGTAAAGGAAAGTAAAAATGAGTTTACATAGGCGTATTTGACGACGAATTGTTTTTGTTTTTATAACCAATAAATGCAACTTTAGTGTCGATATCTTCGAGATCGTCATCTCCGATCAATCTATCCTCTACCTCTGCTTTGGAGAAATTTATTAACCTAAAACAGAGAAAAAAAAACAGTTTTTTTTATTTGATTTTGAAAAAAAAAAATAAAAAAAATATATATATATATTTTTAAAAAAAAAAAATCGTTACTTAAGGGATGTGGTCAAAAACATCTTGATAACTAAATATAATGAAATTATGATTAAAAATACCACACTTATCAATTTTAACGTATTATTAGATTAATATTCTAATTGGGAAACCACTTAAAATGAAACAAAAATAAATGCTATTAGTGTTTCCGGATTTCTAAGAAAATTTTCAAATCAAGTAGATATATTTATTTCTAAAACGTAAAACAATTTTCATCAAGTAATAATAAAAATGAGTTGTTGATGTTTTGGTATTTTTACTGTTTTTATTTTTTATTTCGTGTATTAATCGGTATTTAAGATAATTTAGACTTAGCACCATATTTATTTCAATTGATTGCTAGCCAATTCAATCGAAATAAATTTTTGTACCTTGGGACGGGAAACCGTCAAAAGATGGGCATAAAAACTTGAAAATTTTCATGAAGAATTGAAGATAGAAATCATATATATCATAGGCTTACTCAGAAATATATAATACAGGCCTATCCCTCTCTAGATATCAAGGATAATTGTTAATGGACATTATATTATATTCTAAAATATCTAAATTTGGTTTATGCCTCAAGAGAAACGAGTGGGGTTGAACCTTTCTGAGTACGCCCATGACATTTTAATGATTAGAAATAAATATACTAATAAGATATCTAATACTTCCCTCTTCTAAATTATAAAGCATCACTCAATTCAAATACACACATCCATACTCAAGCCCAAAAGCAGAGAAAATCTAAATAAAAATGCTATTTTTGAAAAATACAATACGTGTAGGTTCTAAACGAAACGAGTATATATTTGATATCTTGCAAACAAATTTATATAAAAAAAGGACTTTTTTTTCTACATCCCTATTTTTCTAAATTAATTGGTAGTCAATATAATTTAGAAAATGGGAAGCGAAGCCTAGCACAAGAGGCGAAATTTCTACCTCAGAGCTACGGGCGATTTGGTTCTTTCATTTGACCACTTTGCAGCTTTCAAAACGCCCGTTAACTAGAAATTCATGCAATGATATCTACTAAGGGTGAGTGAATCTATTATACTTTACATTTCATACAAAAAGGAGAAATGGATTATTTTTGTGTGAAAAAAAAAACAAAACTTTTTTTAGTCATGACTTAAAATACATACATTGCTGCTCTGAGATGAGTTCAAACCTGTAAAAGGGAAGTAATGTATTTGAAATTATTATATAGTTCAATTTAAGAGAATACATTGTACATAAAATCATTCAAATTAGTCTCAAAAAACATACACCATAAACAAATTGATTAGACATCAAGGCATATATATATATTGAATGTTAATATCTAATTCAAAACAAAACATTGACCTTGAAAGCCTGGTCAAGGTCAAAAAATAATAGGATAGTTTGGTTTCCCCCATCATCATTTTTCTGAACTATAGGAGTGTATTTATGAATATCGAAAGATTTGATAAATACAGTGGAACCTCGCTTAACGAGCATAATTCGTTCCAGAATCATACTCGTTATCCGAAACAATAACATTCTTCTCATAGAGCTGTCCCCCAATCAGACTGATGTAAGAATCCCCCCCCCCCCCCCCCGTTAAGCAAGTAATTTTACGAATTACTCGCTAAGCGAGGTTCTACTGTATTGCACTGGTGTAGCCGAATGTGCATTAGGCAGCATACCTATGACCAAGAATGGCTGAAAATCTTGGCAATAGGTCACATATTCGATATCATCAGTAAAAATACACTCAAAATTAAATAAAATATTGACTAGTCATAGTCCGAATTAAGACATATAAAAAATATTAATATGAAAAGGTTTCAAAAAGTTGAAAATTTAGTTTAAAGCAACAAATGACTAATAGGAATAACTATAGCATAAATATTGTATACTTTTTATAAATGGTTAGGTCTATAATAAAGACGTTGTCACGTCAAAAGGAATTTACTTAGTGAATGCGCTGCTGGTAGAACGAGTCAACGGTCTCTCGATATCATCCAAACCTCGATGGATGGATATTGAATCTAATAGATCTGATCGATTCTTCATCTCGAGATATTCCGGAGTTTGGAGAGTTGTACTTGTCGGTTTTCTATACCTATAACAAAAGATTTCAAATGTTTAGATAAAAATGAGCATATTTAGGGGAAAATATTGAAATGTTTATGAAAATTAGCTGCATAACAGATATATATATTTATACATAAAGTTAAATCAAGTCCAATAGGTCATCTTCTTCTTCTTCTATCCTCGCCTTATTCCCGCGATGCGGGGTCGGCGAACCTCATTTTTTCCCTCCAACCCTATCATGCGTTTTTGCGACCGGAAGAATTAGAACAGGCCGGCCCATCGCCCGGTCTGACGCCTGTTGAAATGAGGAAGGAAGAGACAGACATACAAAGAACTTAAGGACACCCTGTCCCAGCTCGGGCAGCTCGTGGTCGCCATCCACGTACCCACAAGATGTGGGCCCCTGAGCAACGAGTCCAACAGGTCATAAAACAGTTATATAAAATTAAAATATTAATATATATGGAAAGGGGTTAGTCTTCTAGAAAAATAAATAAAAAGTAAAAAATTCATTAAATTCAAATTCAAAATTTCCATAGGCTCTGTGTATTTTAAATGTTGACTGCTTGAAATAAACTATAGTTATTTTTCAAAATTTTAATCTCATCTTTGGATATTTTATACAGAATAGAGTTCTAAATAAATACAAAATTTCATAAGAATTGAGAAAAATTGTTTTTAAATGTAAAAAAAAAAAAAGGGGACCTCCCTTTTGAATCTAAATTTACATGCTCTATGGAAGGAAGAGCAGGAAAATGAATTTGAAAAAATCTTCAAAAAATATTTCTTTTCTATTTTGTATTCTTCAAATAATTTAAAAAAGACTGCTTAAAAATTAAGCTATCAAACAAAGTTTGATATTATAAAATGAAAATTTTGTTTTTGTGCCCCCTCCCCCATTCCTTCCACTACAAAGAATAATTGAGTTCCTGGTTCCATTTGTCTTCCTTTTTCTTTATCCAGTAATAAGGTGTCGGCTTTATAGGTACTGTTATAAGGGTAGTGAAGTTGACCTGTCGCGATGGGTCATTGAAGCTCACGTTTAATCAAGATGGAAAGAATATAATATACAGGAAGAATAAATAACTTCTTAGTTCGAGTAACTCGTGCTCGCTCTCTACAGTTATGGACTTGAGCCCCTCAGTGAAAAAAAGTTTCTCTTTGAAATTAGATGCCACCTTCAATGAGGTTATTTGATCAACTTGGAATGAATCCATCAGAGATAAGAGAAATGAAAGAGCAAATTGGACGCGAATCCCGTTGGGTGGGGAAGAAGTAGTGGCAGTGACGGAGATTCCCCTTCGGCCTTGGTTTACTCTCTCTGCTGCTGAGTCTTTAAGTCTCCGAGTTAGCAATCGGCAGTTGTGGCGCAAGTATGCTACTGCACGGGTGTCTCCTGCTGCTTGCTGGCATTCTACCTTTACAAGCTTTAACTGATGTTGAGTTTCGGGTTACCACTCAGGCTGAGGAGTGTTTTAAAAATAATGCAGTGCTCTTCCATGGACAATGTTATCTTCTCCTTTCTCAAGGTCCTTGTCAGCAGGGCGAGTTGCTAGTCTTCTTTATTGGTCCTGATGATCGTGACATGATCGGTTGCCGTAGATGCCATTGCTGTCAGTCACCGACATCTGTTTTCTGGCCTAAGGATGGCACTTGCCGAAAACCCGCTGACGCTGCTCAACTCTGTCAATCTCAAGGTATTGATAAAATTTTAAATTTCTTATATGTGATATTATATATCATCTTCATCCCTATATATTTGTATGAAATTTATTTGATAATTTTAAATTATTTGAGGAAAAAATCATATAAATATTAACAAATACATAATAATATTTTGGCTATCTTGACAAATAAATAAAGAATGATAATTTTTAGAATGTAATCATAAATAATTATTCCGATGATGTCATTTTAAATATCAATTATATTTACAATATATATATATATAATTAAATAAATATAAATATATATATATATATATATAGCTCAATTGAAAATTTCTTTTAATGGGGGGGGGGGGGGGATCTTTCATTTTGCATCACATAACCAGAATTCATTTTAAAAAATAAAATAAATTATTATTAGTAACTAATAGATTTCTATTCCCATTCATATAAAATAGGTTGCGTAAAAACTTTCGGTCAAAAATAAATAGCAAATTGCTATCAGTGTATTTTTATAAATATAAGTGTGTGAGAAAATAAATTTCATTAATTTTTTTAGCGAGTCTATAAAAATTGCCAAAATATTTCACAGCCGGGTTGGGATCGGGAGAGGAAAAAGTTATTTAGAACATTAAACTCGGCCTTATTCTTTAAATTTCTTTCAAAATAATAAAAATCCCTTATTTTAACCTTTATTTTATAAATAATTCAAAGGAGAGAGAGAGATTTTTGTAGAGGACTCTCTTCTCATGTCAAATATGTAAACAAAATTCCTCCCCCAAATTGTCTTGGGAATTTCAATGCAAATAAAAGCAAAGAGAAAGAAATATTATTTTCATATTTCATCTTAATAAAATTATTTTATCTAATTATGCTTTGTGTTTATTATCTATAAATTACTCAAACCTTTCATCATGTTTTTTTTTTTTTTTACTTTTAATTATTTTTCTTTATGATCATTCCTTTTTTTTTCAACAAAAGTATGAAATTTCAATGATAAAATTCTATTATGAATTTAATCTCGCTTTCCAATCGGTTGAGTAATTTGAAATTTATTATTGTTATGATACTAAGCAAGGGCCAGATGACTTTTTTCGAAGGAGGGGGGATAAATTTTTTCCCCATATTTCAAAAGTAAACATGTATATTATTTATTGAATGTCATGAATTAAAGGCCTATTACATTTGAGAAAGAAAATTTTTATACTATGTATTTAAAAAAAAAAAAATTATTTAAATTTAAATTCCTCTTATAGCTAATAGCTGTTACATATTGAATTAATATTTTTTTCTATAGATTGTTTTTATATATTTAAGTTTATTGAAAAGATCTCATTCTTTTGTAAGGGAAACAAGGCTAATTGCACAAAAAATTATGTATATGGAAACAAAAATAAATTTTATTATTAGGTAACAAATTCTCAATTATGCTTGTGAAAAAAATTGATTAGTTTTTTTTTATTCGTGATGAGTCAAACGATGATTATGATTATTATTTATTTTTAAAATCATTATTTTTCTAGTACACAAAAATAATTAATCAAATAAATATGAAATGTAAATTATATATATATATATATTTTTACATTTCAATTTGAAAGTATTTAAAATCTTATTCCCTAAAGAAAAATAAAAATGATTATTATTATTTTATAAGACACTTGGAAGCACCTCTAAAAATAGATAATAGGCATGATCAATTGGTTGTAATATATGACATTAGAGGATAGATTCCTATTGGCCTCGCGCCTTTGAAAACCTTGAATTCCGTTCAAAAATCTTTTTCAGATCATTTCCTCAAAAACAAAAACAAAAGGATCAGAATTTTGTTTATTATAATGATTACACAACCGGGCAATTAGGTTATTTTAGTCTGATCGCATGGTATATTGTTTGACAAGGTGCAACATCTAATTGTCAACCAAAGGCGCACAATTAAAATCTGGGATAATTATATATATATATATATATATATATATATATAAATATATATATATATATATATATAAATATATATATATATATATATATATATATACCCAGACAGCCTGGAATATTGCAGCAATATTGCAAATCTTGCAGCAACATTGGAGCAATATTGTTGCAATATTCCTATGTTCGCCTTTTTGCAACATTGCAGTAATATTGCGGCAATATTGCTCCAATGTTGCTGTTTGAGCTGCAATATTGCATCAATGTTGCTGCAATACTGTCAATATTGAGCAAGATTGGCAATATTTCTGCAATATTGCTGATAAGCGAAAGTGTTTTTTTAATCTTCATTTTAACACATTATTGTGAGATATAGACTGGACTGGATATCGGATTATTCTGTACAACGCCGGGGGCCTTTGGCCCTGGAGCTTCCAAGCCAGTTGCACCTAACAAGGTTGCCCATAGAACATCCGAGGATTTTCCTCATTCTAACTACTATGGACCTAAAATGGAATTGACAATGACAACTTCAACACTCCATCTGATACGGCTAGATAGGAAAGGGAATTAAATTAGGAAGTTGCAAAATTGAGTATTAGAAACATGTTGAAATGATAGATACTAATAGGATCGTTAAAAACTTTGAAAAAGGTTATTAATGTTGCCAATTTCGACTTAGATATTTGCCAACGTGAAATGTCTTATTCAAAAGTTCCAACAAAATTTAATAATTATGTACGTTGTACGCCCAAAGAGTTTTCACTTCAAAAAAATTGAGGGATATGATGGTTTTGGTCACAAATAAATCAATTATAGCTCTTTTCAGCATCTTATATGTATCAACTTAATTTCCAAAATCAATGCTTCTTGAATGTAATTTATGTTTATTCCTCAAAAATTGGTTATTATATATATCATTAAAATTGTATTTAGATAGGCCATTATATAAAAATATTACTTCGACTCTGGCCTCAATGCCCAGATTTGGATTGTAATTGAAAATGTTAGTAAAGTCGAACTAAATAGAATAACGGTGTGTTATTTTCAGATCGGGAACTTAGTCAGAACTTGTTCGACGAGGGCGAATGCCGATGCAAGACTAAGCCAAGCCTCAAACTAGAGCTCTCCTCACAAAATCATCAATTCGTGGACAATAGTACAAGACTTTCACCCCATGAGTGCTATGATCTATTCAAGAGAGGACCCTGCCTCCAGAGACATGTATTACAACCAGAAGAGAGAGTTCGGGAAGGCATCTGCGTTCCAGACCTTTGTGCGAGGGTTAGTTCTATCACACTACAAATAATAAAATAAAATCTTCTAGAGATTATTTATTTTAATTCAGCTGCCTAACAGCGAGAAGCTATTTATAAGACATAGTACAAAATTATAATACGAAACCAATCGTTCTATGATCACCATAGCAATATTTCGTATAACAATACCGGTGTTTGATGAAAGAATATAATTGGATTTGTTGTTATAAAGTTCACTTAACAAGGTACTAAGTATCAAAACATGTTCAGCAAGATAATCGAAAATTTTCTAAGGTGCGCGACAAATTAACAATAAAATCCTTATGACTTAACTTATCATTCATGCTCCAATTATTTCCCAATTCGCATTTTTTTAAAAATATTTTCATTGATTTACTTCCCCCTTTAAATTAAGTTTCTTACTTGTTTCATTAATGTGAATGGTTCTCAGGAGATTCAATTATTTATAAAGAGAGGATGAATTTAGACAATTAAATAAAAATCCTTGATCTGTACATAATGTAAATTTTCAAAGGAAGTTTTAAATTTCTTTAATAAAACTACTCAGTGAAAGAGAGAGAATAATCAAAATCATTTTACCAAATTGTTTTGCCCTTTCAATTTAACTTTAACACTTTATTGACGCCTACTTAAAATATTAAATATCAAAGTTCAAAGCTCTTCTTCTCAAAAACGATTTAGGGAAATATATTTTTAAAACCATAAGAGTTATTTTTTCAATATATTTTCCTAATTAAAATACAGATTTATTAATAATTGGTACAATTAAGTTAGTGGGAAAAAGAAATCAATAAATTTGAAATTTGTTCTAATTAATTATATATGATGACGGACGATTCTGGAGAAAAAGAAGCATGGAGGGTGTCCAACCCTAGTAAGGCTTGATTCAACCAAACCAACAATTAGGGCTTATTAAATGTTTTTTTATGTGAAAATACATATTATGCGTATAACGAAACCTTTCTAGACTTTTAAGACTTAAGGGCTCCTTACACGGGCCAATAATAATGGCATTAGTTTATCAGAATAACATGCTTATTAATGGTCATTCTGATAAAGTAATGTCATTATTATTGACCGTGTAAGGGGGCCCTTAAGACCCCTAAAGTCTTATATTCATATAACAAGTTTTTTTAATATTTTACTATTGCGGTTATTTATATATCAATATATTTAAAATCCTTCTGACCTTGAGTTATTATTAAAATTTAATTAACTCTTGATCAAATAGATCTAAATATATATTTTGACTTAAAAGATTCAGAATTTCAAGCATTATCGATTGACACTAAATTCCTTTTATTCAATCCATTAGATTAGAATTTGGTGAAAAAATTTTATTTTAAAACATTTGTGATTTTTCACTTTTAAAAAAAGTAAAAATTAAAATATATTCAAAGAAAAATTCAGCAAATAAAAAAAAAATTATATTCAAAAATATATAAAATTCTATAGAAGCAGAGCTGTTCAATTTGTTATAAATAAATCTTTGGTTACTTTCTAAATTCCACATTTTGATGATGGAATAAACGTTGACTAACTTCTGATAAAATTCAATTAAGATGAGTATTACAATGGTTAAATAAAATTAGAAATTGTTATATAAATAAGTTTAACTAATACTAGTAATAAGAATTCATGAAACAATTTTACTATTAAATGATATATGAAAAATTAATTAAGAAGGGAAAAATAAGAGAGGAATATCAAGATTTATTTAGAAGACTTGGAGATAGGAATTTTTCAAAAAATATTGGCAGTTTCAGTCGGGTGATGGTCATGGGAACAAAGAAAGGTAATTAACAAAAACATTTTAAACAAATATCAAGATTATGTCGCATACCCCTGGGTTCGCCATTACATATTTGATCATTTATCTAATTTGAATCAGTATTAGAGTTAATTTTATAAATTTTCAACGACCTTGTTTATTATATTTATAGATAAATATTTTTTTTTTTATAGGAAAATGAGAATCTGAGAGCTGGGGAATTACCTTTTGTAAGATTTAACAACGAATGCTATCAACTTGGAAAACAAGTAAGTCATTCTATTTTTTTTTTTTTGAACGGCGGCGGATATCTGTCCTGGTCCTTTCCCATTTCCTAGGGTAGGGATCTTTTTCAACATCGACAGGAAATCTTAATAACTGTGTCAGGTTGACTACACATTTAAGATCAAATCCCATCTGGAGGCTGAGGGACTTGAACTTCTATAGGAGATCCTGTTTTATTTTCAAAACCATCCAAACAAGTCTGCCACCTTATATATCCGAAACTCAAAGTCCCGGTACCTAGAGCATAGCCGTTGACCGGTATGTGGTAGCCTTGATTGCCTAAGGCACACAACGGCTGTTATCGCTCGATCTTTAGCTGTCACGAGCAATAAATAGGATATGGAATGAGGCCCCCTGAGATTCAGAGATGCACAAATGTTAACAGGTTTCGGTATACTGACGATCAAAAGTGGAGAGATGACAAATGTATTATTTTAATTAAACTGATTTTTTTATAGAAATTTATAAAATAATAGTCCATATTACATTTTTAAAGAATTAGAATATCTCTATTGTAGATTGTAAAAAAAAAAAAACAGCTTATATTAACCCACTCAAAAGTAAATGGTCAAGTGAATCACTGGCGCAACCAGGGGGGGGGGTTAGGGTTTTACCCCCCCCCCCCCCCGGAGAAAAAAAATCAAAATATATATTACAAATAGAAAAGAAAAAATATAATCATTTCGGTTTCACTAAAGAGGAGATGTTCCGCGGGCGGGAAAAAAATTTGGAATCGCAGGCAGCACATGAAAAAAATTTTTTGTTCCGCAGGCGGCGAAAATTTAGCGTCTCTAAAAAAAAAAAGGAAATCAAAATTTTCCACAGAGCAAAAAACTTTGGTTCCGCGAAAAAAAAAATTTTCACAGAAAAATTTTCGACATCAGCCCCCCCCCCCCCGAAAAACCCTCCCCAGGAGCAAATCCTGGTTGCGCCACTGAAGTGAATAGATTGTTTAGTTCGCCTATACGCCTTGGATCGTAAGCAACTGGTTGTCTTTCCACCTGGGATGAAAAACGGTTGCCTACGTTCTTTTAAACGAACTAAACAATTGATACTTTTTCATCTATTTTTAAGTTGGTTAATACAATTTGAAAAATTTCTGATATCACAGTGAGATATTCAACAGAGCCTCCTCCGAAATGATCAAAATGAAAAATTAACCTGGACCGCCGCCAATGATCTAATTCAAAGGATGCTAAATTTCAAGTTATAAAATTAATTTAATAAAGTAAGTAATTAATTTTTATTTTTTTTGTAGGGTCCTTGTCAAAACAACTTAACAAGTGTCGGAGTCGATGCACAGTCTCTTAAATTGGGTTGTTATCACTTAACTACTAACACCATTTGGGTGGTAAATTGCAATGACTCCATTTCTAAATGTTCTCAAGAAACATCAAAACCAGACGCAAGTCAACAATATCTAGATAAAGTTGCACAATCGTTCAAAAATAAAAGACAACGTAGAGCAAATCCTGCCAAATAAGCTATAGATAATTTCAATATATTTTAATTGCTTTGCTCAAATATCTGTTTGCTCTCTTAATTGTATCCTTCGCCAAAAATATTATGACGAGCTTTTTATATAGGAGATATTAAAGAATTAATTTATTATTTAATATTGTAATTATAAATACATGATTATTCTATAAAAAACAATTCTTAAAATAATATCAGCTTTTATCTTAAAATATTCCTTTTAAATGTATTAGGGAAACATTTCAGTTTAAAAAGATTAAAGAAATGTTTGTTTGTTTTTTAATAAATTGAAAATTTTGTATATACTCCATTAAAGAATTATTTTTTTTTTTTTTAATTATTGGATTAATAATAGAATAAGTAAAAGCTAATATATGTATCAGCCAAAAGTATATGCTCTAGCAGTCGACGGTTAGAGAAAAGAAAACAACCATAAAACTTTGAGAGAGCAAGAGCTATGCAACTAACACACATTAGTATGTTTAAAAGGTAAAGTTTCTCAAATGCCCTAATTACAATTAATATCATCTCTCGAATCACGCCTCTAAGATTTCTAAGAAGGGCTGAATCAGAACTCAAACGTTTACTTTTGGCTGATACAGGTATTAAAAAATGTTATGAAAATATTTCTATTTGCTTGAGAGATATTTAGGAAATTAATTTGAAGGAGGTATATCATGCAAATACAATTGAAATTATATTCATTCATTTTAAGAAAATGAGAAATATTTGAAATATAGCCATTATTTTTTAAAAACTTAAATATAAATGAAAATTTAAAATTTTCACACTAGTTGTCATTAATAGGTAAATTACATTTTTAGTTTAACTGTAAGTAGTTTATTTGTATTAAATACAACGTTCTGACCACTCATTTCGTGGGTTTTTTTCATTTAAATTTCAAATCAACGAGACAAGTGCACCAGAGATGCAAACTAACTCGGGCTCGCAAAAATTATCAAAATTTCATCAAGGAGTAGGAAAGTGTAAGTTAAAATTAACTACAAAACATGTACAGTGAGGGACAATATTAAGTCCCACCCATGCGTTTTCTATTTGTGATTATTTCATTGTTTTTAAAAAAATATTATGTATTTTTTAATGGAAACTTTCATGGTCCAAATCTAGAAAATTTCCAATAAAGATTTTCATTTTCTTTTATAAAAACAATGAAATAATCACAAGTAAAAAACGCATGGGTGGGACTTAATATTGACCCTCACTGTACAAACGACTCTATTCGTGATGGGAAATCCGTCCCAAAAATTGAATCCATTACATACAAATCAGTACATTTCTCTCTCATTCATTATTGCCAAACTGACAAGATTTAGATACTCCGGTAACATTCAAGTGAGTTTATTGAGGTGGGAGGCATCACTGATAGAGTTGGATAATATTTTGCGTTGAGATAAATTTGAACATGAGTTGTCTTCAACTTAGGATTATAAGCTTAACTGTTTTATTAATTTTATTAGCCTACTTTCTCTAACCAATATATCGTCACTGTAGAAACAAAATTTTTTAATCGTTTTGGTTCATTGATCAAAAAATAATACAAATAAAATAAATTTTTAGTTTTTTTAAAGATGGCCGAACATGAGATTGGTTAAAAAAAAAAGGATATTAATAAGTATTAATTACCTAAGATGAGAGTGACATTTGCTCCATTAGAGAGAGACGTTTTGATATTTGACACAATTTCACAATTAAAGATTCAACTCACTATTAAAATTACACTATTTTTAAAGAGCACAAACGACGGAAATTTTATTTATAAATACAAATGGCAAACACGATCCCGGCAATTAAAAACTGAAGTGAAAGGGTGGTTGGATTAGTTGCATATGTTTGCCGCTAGAGCGCTAGCGTTGATTATTGTTGTGCTGGCTTATTCAAAATTCAAGTGTTAAAAAAAAAGTATATGGCTTAAATTTTTTATTTAAGGATATGCAACACAGAGCTTTTGAAAGGGTCAGAGGGCTTGTAGTAGTAATAAAAGCATATATTTTTTGTGTTTATTAAAGCTTTTGTGATTTGAAATATTATTATTAGGAGAATTCTATAAGTCTATAATTAAAAATTCTCCTAATAATATATACTTTTTAATTTTTTTTTTTTTTTAATTTAACAAGACTGTCAGTGTTTTTTTATTGGCGAGGCCAAACATACCATGGCCCCCGAGAATCGAACCCAGGATCTCGGCCTCTCCGGGGCACACAGTCACAGTCTTGTTAAATATATCTATGATTAGTTAAGTCCGAATCGAGGTATTTTGAATACTATAATCTTATTCAAATATATAGATCTCGAAAAAAATTTAACTACTTAGTAATTTTTATCGATTTCTCAAAATCAATGGGACTATGAGAGAGTGCTATTTAAACCACTGCTTTAGACGATAAAATGTATCGGAAAAAGGCACAGAGTAGCTGGAACGGCCGGTATAATTAATACAAATAAATCACAGTTTAATAGAAAATATAATTTATTTATTAAATTAAAAATAATTATTTTCTATTTGTTTATTAAGAAAAATAAATATAAATTAATTATATACACTATGGGGTGAGGAGTGGGCAGAGGAGCTTGCCCCCTCCCTGATATATTTAAATGAGACAACGCGAATACTGTTCAAAGCACCAATTGAAATATAATAAACATTCTTATATTCTATATTTATATTATTGATTATATACTAATATATTTATAATTAATTAGTAAATTAGTAAAAGCTTTGGAGAGTAAAAATACTCACATTTTGAGGAGAAGTGATGAACAAACAACGGATACTGAGCTGAGAGCCATTGCAGCTGAGGCCATCCAGGGCTGAAAATAAAAAAATACTTAATGAATCAGAATTTATTAAGATTTTATGAGAAATTAATTTTTAAAGGATTAGTTATTTATATAATATTGAATATTTTATTTTTAAAATAAAAATACCTCACAATAAAAAAGAAAAGATATATTTAGAAAGCAAATGAAATGACTTGAACTTGAACTCATTTTCGGAATCTGAGTTCATTTAGATTCGGTTCCTATTTTTTTAAATTAATTGGTGGCAAATAAATTTCATCGTTTTAACACAAGAGGCGATTCGTCTACCTCTGTGCCAAGGCCCAGGTAATTCAATTAAAAAAATATCATTAAATTAGGGAAATAAATGTTATAAAAAGATGAAATTACCTCTAAGATTAATCCAAATGAACTGAAAAGGCCTGCTGCTAAAGGAATTCCGAGTATGTTGTAGACACTAGCAAATAAAAAATTCAGCCTAATTCGAAAAACAGTCTTTCGAGATAAATCCAAGCATCCAATAACATCAAGGAGATCATTCTGTTATAAAATAAAGTATATATATGAATATTTTTAAAATTATAGAAAATATTAGTGAACATAGGCAAAATTATATCAGAAATATATTGCTTTTATTAGGTATAGGTTATAGTGAAATCAACTTGCCCTCATAAGCACGACGTCAGCTGCTTCCACTGCCACATCAGTGCCACTGGCTATCGCGATGCCCACATCAGATTGGGCAAGAGCAGGAGAATCGTTTACTCCATCACCGACCATCGCTACACGAAGACCTTGTTCTTGAAGTCGTTGAACTTTGGCAACTTTATGAGAAGGAAGCACTTCAGAAAAAACAGTGCTAATTCCAACCTAGAAATTAAGATATATAAGAGAAATCCTTAATAATATTTTTTATAAAATATATATTAATATATATATATATATATATATATATATATATATATATATTAAGCCGAATTAACGAAATTGCCTATTTCATGAAATCGACAAAATATTTCGTGAATTCGGCAAACCCTTTGTCGAGTTCACGAATTAGGCAATATTTTTTGTTAGTTTTGCCTATTTCACGAAAAAAGCAGCCATTGCTTTTTCATTTCTCGATTATATCTAGCACCTAAAAAAAACTAGTATAATGCAATATTGCTTGAGATTATTAGGATAATTAAAAAATTAATTTAAAATATTTTATTTATCCAACTTTTGGTTTCGGAAAAGTCGTGGCTCATTTAAGGAGAGACGGATTATGGGGTAATAATGGTTTAAAATATTTTAAGTAATGGAGTACCTCCAAATTTAACATTCTTAAATCAAATATTACAACGATATAATATTTAAAACATCTTGTAGGGGCCCCGGTCTCGTTTGTTTCGGTCCTTTGCAGTAAGGTTCTCCCAGTGGCGTAACGAGGGGGGAGCAAGGGGGGTCATCATGCCCCGGGCGCTACTCCCAAAGGGGCGCCAAATGGTCCGCAAAACAAAAAATTGCTGGATAATTTTTATTTTTATTACAATTGATTTCTGGAAAATATATTTTAAATTTAGTGCCAGTGTAATATAATAATTTTGTATAATTTACATATAATGTTATATGGTTTTCGAATGGGGGGGGGGACGCTAAAAAGGTATTGTGCACCGGGCGCGAGTTAAGCTCGCTACGCCACTGGGTTCTCCTTAGAAAGAAAAAATTTAAAACAACTTTAGGGAACTCACAACTCGATCCCAAAAGCTAATAGAACCCAAGCTGTGAGTTCCTTAAAGTTGATTAATTTTTTTTTTTTTTTTTTTTTTTTCTAAGAAGAACCTTACTGCAAAGGACCGAAACAGACTAGATTAAATATTATATCGTTTTAATATTTGATTTAGGAATATGGTGGAGCTACTTGAGCTCCACCTTTAAAGTGGTCTATATTCGGCCATTTCCCTCATTTTTCGGTCTCTCAACTATTGTTCAATGCGTGTGCGAAAAATAGTTGCAAAAATAAACGCACAGTTCTTGAAAATGACTATATATATATGTTATCTTCGCATATATATATATATATATATATATATATATGTTCTGAAAGGTTTCCGCGACTGGATGTATGCGAAGATAAGTTTTCTCGGGTTGAGTCGCGTGTGATGTTGAGACTCAACCCGAGAAAACTATCTTCGCATATATATATATATATGCTGCGCATGAATAATAAGACATGAATTAAAACCTGTTTTGCTATGGAACCAGCTGTTTTTTGATTATCTCCTGTGAGTAAAATCACTTTAAGACCCATTTGTTTAAGAGCATAGACAGCTAAATGCGCTTCAGGTTTCACAACATCAGCCACTGCAAGTACAGCTGCTAATCGACCTAAAAAGTTACATCAAAATTAATTGAAGTGTATTTTAAAAAATATATTGTAATAAAAATGGTTGAAAAAATTAAATAGAGGTGAAAGATTTTCTGAATATTCGAAAATGGAGAAGTGACGGAAAATTTCGATGTGTCTATGTTAGCACCTCTGGGGGCGAATAGACGAGAAGAGGTCATCAGTACCGTCGATTGAGCAGAGGACAGCTGTTCGCCCTTGCTCTTCTAAAGTGGACATCAATTCGTGAACATGAATGTCTACTTGGACTGCATTTCGATTCATCCATTCTCGATTTCCAATCGCTACTACGTGATTATTTAAAGAGAGATTTTCAGAATTTTCTTTCTAAAAAGAAAAACAAACAATTATTCTTAAAAATTTCTAAGTAATAATTCATATTCTAACTTACCGATGTGTCTGTTTTCACCGGGCATAATTCAACGTTTACATTATTTACAATAAATGCCCCGCTGCTTCCATTTCTACAAGATTAAAAATAATAGTTGATATATAGAAACCTTCCTGGTTGTGTCAATGAATATTCATTATAAATACCTGGTAGAAGTAATAAAATCTTTAATGAAAGGTGATTTGTCTGCTTCTTCCAAAAAAGATTCAATTTTTGAGACGTCACTTTTAACTCCACATCCAGGAACAGCCTCAAAATTAAAACAATGTCCCGTTAGCTCCGATTCAAGAGTTGATTTAACAAAACGAACAATAGCTAAAAAAATTCAAATAATAGTAATTATCAAAAGCTGTTTTAAGTCCAAGAAAGAAGTAAGCTAAAATTTATAATTTTAAGTATAAAATATATTACAATATCCAATTTGAGCGGATAGAATATAACCAACCTGAGGCAATAGGATGTTCACTCGAAGCCTCCACAGTTCCAATTAGACAAAGTAATTTGCTAAACGAGAATTTAGTTGTATCAAGTAATAAATAAATATTTGTAACGGACGGTAAACCATGTGTAAGCGTTCCAGTTTTATCAAATACGACGCAACCCACCTAAGGAAAAACAAAATTAATTAAAAATTAATAGAGAATTAGCGTTTCAAATAAAGTAAAGAATATTATAAAATATATGCTAAATAATACGTGTACAATTTAATGAATATAAAAATAAATTTCTAAACTTAGATTTTTTTTTAAGTACGAGATAAAAGAAATTATTAGAGGAGGTGGTGCAAATGTGGAAACCCTGTTTTATTTTTTGTTATAACTAGTTTGTTTACCAATGGAACTAGGACTAATATCTAAAATATGTTATAAACAACAACCGCTTTTAGTTTTATGCGAAACAATACGTTTACATTGTAATAATAATGGTTAATTAAAAATTTACTCTTTGGTCTGATTTTCAAAATGTGCTGGTAATGTGGAAACATTGTTTATCTGGTTAAAAACACTACCTAAAAAATTAAAAATCAGAACATGTATTTATTATACTTTGCAAAAAAAACATCAAGGCTTAACAATTGAATGTTTTCAATAAAATGTTCACTTGCAAAGTCACAAACGTAATGCTCATTATCACACCCAGCGCACAAAGCAATCATTTAAGCCAAAGTTTCCCTGGAACATCATTTGAAAAATGATATTTCACCTACAGGTATCTCCATAACCGATTTCCCGTTTCCACATTACCCCCGGAGTTGCGCTTCCACATTACCAGCATCGCCATATTGAATTTCATGGTTAAAACTACTCTTCATTTTGGAGCTAGGAATTTACTTGATTGCGCCAGATTGCAGCGTATTTTTTGCTTAACAAAAACTGCCTAAGCTCTAAGAAATATGGGGGTAGAATAAGTGATTAAATATTTTTTTAAGGAAGAACTTGCTTTATGGGCGTTTTCGAGAGTTTCAGCTCCTTTGATGAGAATTCCATTAAGAGCTCCGACGCCTGTGCCCACCATAACAGCTGTTGGAGTAGCAAGACCAAGAGCACAAGGACAAGCTATAGCTAGGACACTAAGAGCACATCGGAATCCATATTGAAAGATGATCTCATCTCGATTGAATTCTGCACGTTCAGCATCCTAGAAAGATAAAATGAAATTAGAGAAAAAATAATATAATTCTGATTTTATTTAATTGAGTAAACATTTTGAAAATTTTTATTAATTTGCTTTGATGATTGTGTCTAACTTCATGGGAATGAGTGTAGATGGCGCTGAAGTTTGTGTCTGATTTTAAAGGGGTGACTGTAGATGACGCTGACGTCGTTGTATATAAAATGCACGTAACTGTTCCCTAGAGGTTAGTTCACTTGAGTCCACATTACATGAAAACGACTGCAGAATAAGCAGTCGAAACGTTGTACAGGATTTATATTTTTAATAAATAATTACTACAAAATGTGGTCTATAATTAAAAACTCCCATAATAATAATTTTGAAAATTAATATAAATTTTTTGAAATGCAATGTGAGATTTATTAAAAAAAAAATATACGTTTTCCTATGAGAAAAATGCATGGTGGATCAGGAGCGCAGGTACAGCCTTAATGAAAAGTTCGTTTGGACGGTTTCGGCTCGTATTTTAGCCTACTTCAGCATCTCTATTGCATTAATAAACATTAAATTTATATTTAGATGCTTTGTCAAGTTGACTTATATTTTCACCTAAAAATATCTTTATTTTTATTAAGGTTGTTCTGCTCCTGGTTTCTGCATTTACATGTAATAACAGAATAAAGAAAAAGAGCTGGCAGTCAAGGGATTTTGATAATATCTTATAAAATTATATTAATTGAAATTTACCGAAACATGGAGGAGGTCGATATTAATGTAGCCAACAATAACCCATCCTAGAAGAGTGAGGGTAGAGACGATAATAACGAGAGGCACAAAATAGCCAGCAACTCGATCTGCCAGCTGCTGTATGGGAGCTTTAGAGGTTTGGGCGTCTTCGACAAGACGAACGATCTGAGCCAAAGTAGTCGCTTCGCCTGTGTGAGTGGCTTGTACGAAAAGAAGACCATGCTGATTGATCGATCCTCCAATAACAAGAGATCCTATAATAAAAAAAAAATGTTTACTTTCTTGTTTAATATTATCAATATATTTCTTATTATTAGAGTGAGGTGGATAGCTGAGTAGATCTTGCAGTGGGGAAGACGGAAAACAGCGATTGCAGCTATGTTTATTTCGTTTATTAGTCACTTCAAGCCGACGTTTCGGTCAGATATACGACCATCCTCAGGGCTTAAGTGTGTCAACAAAATTTCTCAAAAAGTAGAATGGCACAAGTGACAGGTGTCACATCATAAGAAAAATAAAATATTTTTATTTTCATCTAAAAAGTCTTCCTTTAGTTTTATAGATAGGTGCTTCTTAAAGTAGTGGGTCACGGCCCCCTAGAGGGCCAAGGATTACCCGCAGGGGGGGCCGCGAAGAGTCGCAAATGTAACAAATAAATTATTATTGTTAACCAAGTTTATATGCTTGGATTATAATTATAAAACTTCGATAATGTAAAATAAAAAAATTGAGATTATGTTATTTGATTTGGGCACATATGTATTTAGCCATGGTAGTGGATTAATCAAAACATAATAACTGTGTTTATTTTTTTCATGCTTTTACTGTTAGTTAGTAGTAAGTAAATGCAAGCATTGACTAGTAAGAGTAGGCATATACAAAAATCAAAAAAAAAAAATAGGGGGGCCGTGAGATATTGACATAGATTCTATGGGGGCCGCGACTTTAAAAAGTTTAAGAAACATGATGATTAAGTTTTTTTTTAAAATCTATGTAATCATATTTATAAACATAACTTTATATCACTCATTTGGAAGAAGGTAAACAATTATAAACAAAAAGGATAGAGACAACAAATTGTATAGCATCACAAGATTTCTTGTATAAGAATTAAATGCAAGTCTCATGTTACCTTATTATCTAGAGATATTCAAAATTGTTTCATTTGAGAATTTTCAAAAAAACCAAATCAATAATTGCCACAACAATAATAGATACATTTGAAAATGTCTCACCTATTTTTTTCACTACTGGCATTGATTCCCCAGTAATGAGAGATTCATCACAAGCTGACCGACCGAAAATAACGCGTCCATCAACAGGAATTTTGCCGCCGGGTATAACCTGAATGTAAAAAATAATTGTTTAAACATAAATCGAGAAATATTTTAATATGATGATTAATTTAGCACCTTGAGAAGATCACCTCGTTGTACCATATCTGCTTCTATTTGCTTTTCGGATAAAATTTGTTGATCATCACCAAGTTTCACAAGAGTCGCTTCTGTAGGCTTAAGAGATAATAATTTGGAAAGTGCTTCAGAAGTTTTACCCTTAAAAAAAAATTAATTATGAAGTAAATTCTTTAGACGAAATAACAATTTAAATAAATAATGAAACCAAAATGTACCTTAGCTATATGTTCAAGCCATCGTCCGAGAGAAATAAAAACAAGAAGCATAGGAGGCGTATCAAAAAATGTTTGTGGGCTTGTCGATTGTCTAAGCGCCATTGCTGCTGTAAGAACAGCTACTGAATATACATATGAAATTGTAGTAGTCATTGCAACAAGAAGATCCATGTTGGTTGTACGATGTCGTAAAGCAGCTATTGAAGCTGAATAAAAGTGCCAGCCTCCTAAAACCTAAAATAAACAACAATTAAATAAAAATACATTTATAAGGAAGGTAGATATGCAGCCAGGCGAATAAAAAATTATTTAAATTCTTTTTGTCGACGTTTCGGAAGACAAACGCGTCCTTCTTCGGGACCTGTAGTCAACAAACATTTATTGAATTAAAAATGCTTTACAACAAAAGATTTGTATAACATTTTTTCTATTATGGCTTAAATTTTTATCCAAACATCAGTCATCGCCTTAAAAACATTCTAGAAACTGATACAATTAAAATTGTACAATTAAAAAATTATATAATCAAAAAGACCCAATTCCTTTGAATGAGTGATCAGGCATTGTATATAAAATAAACTGCAATGATATACAGAATTGTCAATCTTGTTACATTGGCACCACAAAACGAAAATTAAATACAAGAATATCAGAGCACCGCTTATCAGTGCGAAACAAAAAAAAAACAAAAGCTTTGGCCGCCCATGCGTTACAAAACTCACACAGATTCGATTTTGGAAAATAATGTATCAGGATGAAAATCGGTTTAGAGGAGAATTCGTCGGAATGTTAACTATTAAAAAATATAGCCAAACAGCTTGAAAATTTATTTATTTATTTTATTTATTCAAACATGTACATAGGGCAGGTTGCCCCTCATAGTGTACACAGTAAAATTTAATAGATTTTTTTAAAATTTAATATTTTCAATTCTAGTATTTTTTTATAATTTGTCTATTTCGAATTCAATTTATTTAATCCGATTGGAATTTCTACATTGATATATTCACTTTTTAATATAAATGTCTTAAATGGAAAAAACAACGCACCGAGAGCTTTTCTCGTACACAAAAATATGCTCTTATAATATTGTATAAATATTCTATATATAACACGACAACATCTAATGTGTATTGCTTAACAACCTTTGGTAAGAAATAATGTTTGGAAAAAGTGTTATAAAAAATCTTTTGTTGTAAAGCATTTTTAATTCAATAAATGTTTGTTGAATGTAGGTCCGACGCGATTGCGTCCGAAAATTCGACCAAAAGAATTTAAATAATTTTTTTATCCGCCTGGCTGCACATCTACCTTCTTTACAATTAATATATAACAGCCATTTTACTCTTTTATTTATAAAACATATTCAAGATAAACCAAATTAGAGATTTCAAAGAAAATAATTCTTTCCAAGGTTGGTCTTTAGAAATTTTTTGTTATATAGCAGTGATTCCTAAACGTTTTTGGTTCCCGGCTTTGTATTTTAATATTGATTTTTCTTCTGTTGAGATTAAACAACCTCTAAAAATTGCATGCAATTTTATTTTTTACAGATTTAGAATAAAATTTTTAAGTTAAGGACTTTAATATATCATGCACAACCAATAAAATAAAACTCTCTGTGATATTATTCGTTTAATCAAACCTAACCAATATTATTACCCGTTCATTTATTTATTAAAAAGGTAAAAAAATATACCTGCACTGGAGTAGCTAGTAAAAACATAAGGAGATTTTCCATTGAAAGCCCTGGCATTACACAACACATTGAATGATGGAAATCTTCATCTTGTGACATTCTGATCATGAAATATGCCATGATGATCATACAAGGGCCGCCAAATGCAAGAGAGATTAAAAATGTGTTCCTCCATTTGCGTATTTCTTCACTAAAAATAAATCAATAAATGAATATTCTTTATTTTGTTTATAGTTAATATCAGTGGCGGTCCCAGGATTTGGCCAAGGGGGGCAGAAATATTTACATTTATATTTGAATGGTTACATAATAATACAAAATAAAAATATAATTAAAGAAAAAAGTTGTGAAAAAATAAATCCTTAATTTCCAAAAAAAGAATTCCTAAATGTCCTCTTTCTTCTATCCATGCTAAATTCATTTCAAATAATTAATTTGAAAGTGTAAACACACCTGTGATCAAGATAACTACGATTGTCTCGATCCTTGGAACTTGCCAACTGAGCTTTGAAGCCAAGATTGTTGATTGCCTGGCAGATATCGCGAGGACCGGTGACTTCCAAATCGTAAGTAAATCGGCCTCGTTGTGTTGTAAGCGCAACTGTTGCTGCTGCCACGCCATCAAGTTTCAGGGTACTTTGTTCAATTTTGGCTACACAGGATGAGCAGGTCATTCCTCCTATCTAACAAATAGAGTCTTAATAGACAATATTGATATGCTATATGTATATTAAAGGGAATTGGAGATATAACCAGTGAACTTTTTATTCAACATTAACAATATATCCCCTCGCACAGTTAATAATATACAAAAAGTCATCCTGGAATCCCATCAGGAATGGTGATTCACAGAACTTTTTTGGTTAATTTAGAAGCTACAATATGAACCACATCTAGCACGCTAATTTTTAGGCAAGGATGCAAGGAGAAAAAACAAACAAAAATTATTTTAATTTTCCAAATGAGTTTTAATCCCGATTTTTAAAGGAACAAATGCTCTTCTTTTTCAGAATAAACTGAAAAAATCATAATGTGTAACAATAGTATTTAACAGTATTTGACCTCAGTTACTCTAAAGAACATTCTTATACAATTTAATTTTATTCTTTTTTCATAATTTCAATTATTATATTAGTATTAAAATAAAATAAAAATAATTTAAATATATATCAAGATTAAAAAAAACTCATTTGGAAAAATAAAAAAAAATTTATTTTTCCCTGCTCCATCCTTGCCGAAAAATTCCTAGAGGTGGTTCATATTATACTCAGTAATACTTATTAAATTTAATTAAGATTGATCCATTCATTTAGACTCCAGATCTCATATTAACTCTGGATAGACAATATAAAAAGAGAAATCAGCATTACATATTAAAATTTCAGATTTGAAGTATCAACCATCATCATTTTAATTTTGGTGGTGGATAATGCCCATATATATAAAAAATACTGTTACCATATATATATATATATATATATATATATTCAGGTTATTAGTGGCATGTGAGGATTAAGGAAGGCAGCGCATTATATATATAAAATGATGTGTTAAGCAACTCGAAATAAATTGATAAAACGATATTGTTGAGGGTGGATAAAAAGGACGTTGGTTATTTCTCCACTTCTCCATAATATTATCATACAGGATAAAATAATAAAAGTTATATAAACTTTACATTACCTTTATAAGGCCAATAGTAAAGATAGGAGCAATATTAAAGCAACTGCATGCGTTTTTTCTTTTAATTATTTCAGTAAAAAAGTTGGAAAACTTTATTGCAATTCTCTTCTAAACCACAAAAATTTCCTTTCATATTATTAATAAAAAAAAAAAATGAAATAATCATTGCTTTAATATTGTATTCGGGAATCAAGTGTTTTGTTTTTACGAATAATAGTAAAATAAAAATATCACGTATTGGGTTGTTCAGAAAGTCATTTTGTTTTTCCAATAAAGGACTTAATTGTATTTTTTCAAAGCTAACTTCACACTTAATCCGCATAATTTTTTTTTCCTTGCTTGAACAGCATTTTTACCTTTTCTATAGTAAAAATGTAAAAAAATGCAAAATGCTGCTTTTTACTTTCCTTATTTGAAAAGGCACCAACAAAAAACCACTGAGAAGAATCAATCGAACTTTTTCATAAGAAAGACTTGTTATATCACCTATCAAAATATATATATTGATTATTCGGCTTAAGTGTGAACTTAGATGTGAAAAAATACAATTAAGTCCTTTGTTGGGAAAAACGAAATTACTTTCTGAACAACCCAATAAAATACTCCGAAATTATTGACGATTTTTTTAAAACATGTTTAAATGAGATATGCTTACTATAAGTTCTACGGTAGTCATTCCGGTTCCTGGTTCATTTATCACAGCAGCAGGAAATCCAAGATCAGTTATTGAATCAGCTATTTGGATAGGTTTTATATGCTCTGGATTATATTTTATTTCTGCTTTTGCAGCAAGTAAAGCAACTAAGACACTATCTACACCTGAAATTAAAACAATACATTTGTTTTGAAATAAATAAAGTGTATAAATTAAAGAGAAGCAAGCAAACCATTCATAGTATCTTCATCCTGTAGTATATTAAAGATATATATATATATTACATACCATAAATCTTTTTGCAATGTTTTTCAATTGCTGCTACGCAACTAGCACATGTGAGTCCTTTAACATGTAAATAACATTTTTGTAGATTTGTTTTTTCATTTATATTTGATTTACTATTGTTTTTATTTTTATTTGTAGGTGTTAATCCATTACAGGTGGGAGAGGTATTTGAAACTTCGCCGTCTTCGGTGATATGCGAAGCGTCGAAACCGGCATTTTCAATGGCTTCACGAATTTCTTCGGCACTAATCTTTTTGGATATATGTTCAACTCTAGCACAGCCAGAAGCGAGGTCAACATTAACATTGGAAACTCCCGGATAGGAACTAAGGGCTGACTCAATACTTTTGACGCATGATTGACATGTCATTCCCTGTTGAAAAAAATAATATTATTTCAAAATCTTTCTTAACCGTTTATAATTTTTAACTTATTTATTAAATCTATGAATAATTAAATTTAAGAAGTAATTATCTAAGAGATTCTCTCTTTGAATGGAGTCATATTCAGTTTATATTAAATGTACAGAAAGTATAAAACAAACAAATTAAAGAAAAAAAATAATTTTCAATTAAATAATTTATAAAATAGAAATATTTGATATATGTATATATATATATATATACAGTATATAGTCTTAAAAGTTCTATGACTTTTTTATTTACATTTTCATATTATTTGCATATAACTGTTGTTACAATGGAATGTAAAGTCTTCCTCATTCTAAGTGTTTAGTGACTTAATTGAAAGAAAATAAAAATCCAACAAAAGTTATATCTTAGAGTATAATAATTCTTCCTCTTGGGGCCTATATCAAGACAGGGGATTTTGCCAGGTCTCTTCTGTGAAAAATATTGGAGAATATTTGAAAATTTCGAAAAATTGTTTTCCCATAGGACAACACTAAAATATACATTCTCTATTCATGTGTCGAATAAGTTAGAAATTTAAATTAAAATAAATAAACAAAAGAAAAAGAAGGGAATTAGTAGTGCCAGCGATTAAGAGAGAATACAGAAGAAAATAAATAATAAATTCATGTAGAATAAGATTAAAATATAATGCCAATTGATTAAAGGGACGTTATATTTTTTAAGGTAGTTTAATTTTTTTTTTAAAGCTTGATAATAATACAGTTTTAAAAAACATTTCTTAACTTAGGTCTATATATGATATATAATGTATTTTAATAAATATTAGTATTTTATAAATTAATTCTTTATATAAAAACTTGTTAATTATATTGTCTTATTCGAAAAAAATAACAAATGGAAATGTTTTCTCACTTTAACATTAAAAAGACTGGTGATTTGATTCTGAGGTATCGGCTCTTCATCAGGGTCGAGGGTGGCTTCGAATCCCAGATCATCAATGGCAGTTCGGACAATTTCAGGTGTTATAAGGCTAGGGATGATTTGGACAGAAGCGGCCATTCCAGCAAGATCGACCTGTAAATGATATGCATTAGATTTCCGATCAATTCAATCAAAAGATCTTAACTGGCAAAAATTAAGTTAATCTATTATAATAAAGCACTCTGACTTCTGAGTGGGAGGTCTTTTCGTTCAATATACAAAGAGTGAATTCATTAAGAAAGAAAGACGCTTTGAAATTGCAAACAATAAAATGCTCAAATTTCAAAGTGTTTATTCTTTTTGATAATTTAAATAGAAAAAATGATGAAAGAATTCTTGAAAGATCTATATTTGATTTTATATTGAAATAAAAAACAAAAATGATTTCATATACTATGACGTTCAAAATAATTTAGATTATAGACTTTCCCCCTGTTTTCAGGATGAAGGTTTATAGAGAATTTTTCTTTAATCATTTTCTACACAAAAAAGTTTCAGCAGTAATTTTAATAATTATTTTTTTTTAATTTTCACATCTCTCAACAGAGACAAACTCCAATTACAGAGAGACGGATGAGACATTGGCAATGTTTGAGAATTTTCACGGCAAGTGGGATTTGAACCCGAGTTGTATAGCAACTCTAGATTCGTAATCCGCAGCTTATCCGATTAGCCAGAAGCCTTCTCATATTATTTGGCATAGAAAATTATTAATTGTTATTTACATTTTCCTTATATTGTATTTCCATTTAAAGAAATTTGTTAACAAATAAGAATATGAGCATGAACGAATATTTTTTTAACTTTCAACAATGATAATTCTTTAACATGAAATTAGGCGCTTTCGAATTGTGTTCATGGTCGTTGCGAACAGTGACCGCCATTCGCAGCCAAATTGATAGGTATATCAAATTTGACCAACAGATATTTAATTTTTTACAGTTTATATACCCGTATATATATTTTGAAATATTTTATTTAGAACAATACAAAATATAAAAAGGATCAGAGCCTTTGGAGGGGGGGGTGTCACCCCTGCTCCCCAAATGACGCCACTGCATATAACTATATTTACTCTAATTATAAAAACTAACATTCTTAATCTAGATTTTTTTTTTAATCAAATAAATAAATAATTTTTAACTTGGACGACTCAGAAAAAATGGCTTAAATTAAAAAATGAAAGATGCATTAAGTCATGATTATTATACTTTAGAGAAAACGTAAAAGATTATTATTGATTTTTAGAGAATAATAAATTAAAAGATATTAAAAGATTCCTTAAATTTCTCCCCATTTCCTCTAAATTCTGATGGTATTTGATTAAACATTCCACAAATGTCGATTCATAATGGCACGAAATATATTTCCTTTGAAATTAAAAATGTCAAAGAGGATTAGTCTATTTAAATAAATAAAAAATACATTCTCATAATAATTATTAAATATAAAAAATACTAGAATAAACATTAAAAGTGAATTTTTCAATTCATATAAATATTTTCCTCTGGACTAAGGAAAAAATTTCCAGAGGAATATTAGGCTTTTAGAAAAAATAATAATAAACAGAAGAATGTTTGATTTAGTCAAAAAAAGGAAGAATCATGACTCTCAAAAGGGCGCAAATAATGAAGAAAAGGTAGAAAATAGAAGATAGAAGATAGGTCTTCGGACCTTATGCACCCATTCCAAAAAAAAAAAAAAAAAAAAAGAAAAGCTTTTCTGGAATTCCTCCTTTAGAAAACACTAAATATGTGAAAACAAATAAATAATCAAATGCTGAATCCTTTTACAACTAGAATAAAGAATGGATACACAAGATTAAAGAGCAGATGCCTTGCATACCAGTGCTTTCAAAAAGTGTATAAACACATCATAAATTAATCAATCTGTCAAATAGGCAAGTTCAGTCAGCTGATTAAAGAGACGTGTTTTGCTCTTTAAAAAAAAATCTGGTGTGACTGGTCGCACAGCACACAACTTTCTCTTTGGTAAGACAAAATTGTGTTCTGTGATTGTCACACCTGTTTTTGTGTCGACCTATGTTTAGTTTCAGCCGATACAATAGAATTCAAGATATAAAATAGAAAAATATTTATATTTTGTTACCATGGCAATCATTTCTAATATCTTCCCAATGAAGCATAAGAGTAAAGTGTGCTTCAAACAATTTTGAGGGCAAAATGAGAATATACATTTTAATGAGGATCTAAAAAATAATTTATTTTTGAATTTTAATCAAAATCGTTTTTGAAAAAAACTGAAAAAGTATATCAGTAAAGTACTAGTACTTTTTAGCCGATTTTGATTAAAAGCTCAGAGGGGTGCCTAACTTAATATAAAATTTCAATCTCCTAGCTCAATTCCTTCATGCTTTAAATTGAACACAGACAGACCATGTTGCGGAAACCACTTTTTTGGACTCGAGGGTATATCCATCAAAATCTCGACATCGAATTTTCGACATGAAACCAATACTTTCTCTCTCTATATAAAAAGTAAAAAATGGAAAATTTGAAAAATCATGCAGTGATTGATTATTTATTTAAAAGGATTAACAAAAAGGAAATTTTTGATGAATGTTTTTAGGGGACAGTGAAGTAATAAATGTTCAATTACTGCACGATTTTTCAATTTTTTAACAAGTAAAACAATTCTCTTCAATCAGTTGAATGAACAAATCTATTTGACAAATCGATTAATTTGATATGTTCATATGAAGGAAGGAAGGACGTTTTCAACAACGATATATTTTTGCATTGTGTTTTGTTGTGTCAGGCTAGGAACTTTGTAAACGACCTAAGATTCAAGATTTAAGAGAAATGTAGGTCTCTAAAGGCAATTAATTTTTTCGTTCCTTTATCTAAGACAATTCACATTATGAAACATTTTAATATTTTTTAAAGATAATAAAAAAAATTTCATTTATTTAATAGAACCTTCTCCTTAAAATAAAGTTCTTTTAGAATATTGATTTAAATCAGTTCACAAAACTATTTATTTTGAAATTATTATTTGAATCATTTTTTATATGAAACCGGTAGTAAAGTATTTCTCCTCTATTTACTTCTCTAAAATGGGAAAAAATTGAATTGTTTCTATTTAATTAAGAGAAAATTGAGAGATTTGTTTTATTCACTCAATGGAAAAATTAGACCAACCAAAACAAAACTTTCCTTTGTTGTCTTTTCGAGTTTTTCATGGCCATTCCATTTAAATTAAATCATGTCTTGAGATTATAGGACATATTCTCAAATTGATTTTTGCATCATCAATTCACTTATAATCAAATTTGGCGTAATATGTAATGAAAAATGAGTTTTTTCAAAACATTAGAATAAAAGTATGTTACATCGAATCTTTGAATTTTTCATTGTAAGAGTAGATAGGCTGTGAATTCTCGTTGCTGACCTTGATACGATGCACGCCAGCTATCTTCTTGATCTGGCTTTCGATTGTTTGCACGCATGATTGACATGTCATACCGACGATATGAACTTTGAAGGAGGCAATCTCCGGGTCATCAGGATCACCGTCCTGCCGGAGAAGCCCGTACCCATAGGAAGCCATTTGGCTCCTGAAACAAACACAAGACACATTTTTAACACTCATTTCAATTCAAAAGATTTAATTCTTAACCATTAAACAACTGCCACTGATGTCTTTATTGGAATTTATTTAATAATTTTTATCTATATAGTGACATCTGAAAATTTATGAAACAGTAAAAATATATCAACCACAGTAATAAAATCCCATTAATCCATTTCTGATTAGAATATCAAGGATAAGCAACAAATTATTTTTTTAACTCCTTTAATAGTTCCATGACGTGTTATCAAAGATGGTCCTATTATTATATTATACTGTATATGATAAGGAGCGATTTATACAACTTTACTTAATGAAAAGTATTCAGAAGAATATAATTAAAACATATAAAACATTTCATATTAAAAAATATATTATTTTTAATTATCCTATAAACAAGTTTACATTTATTAAAAATAATTGATTGATGTTAGACATCTCTTAGGTGTGTATATCGAAATATTTATATTATGTTATAGTTCATATATCGTTTTCTTATAGTATCAAATGAATTTGCTTTCATTCATTATAATTTACGGATATATATATATATATATATATATATATATAATACATTCTATGCCATCATTAAGGGGGGGGGGAAGGGCGGATACCCCTTTAAATTACCGAAATTAAAAAAAAATAGTGTGCTGTGCGACGAGTCACACCAGATTACCCCCCCCCCCCCTCCCCGAGAAACACCTCTGGATCCGCCCTTGGGGGGGGGGCATCTGCCCAGGACTTTTGATTTCATTTTAATTTTTTTCTTATTCTTTCACAATTAAAATATTTAATAATATACATATTCATATTTTTGACAGCCTTTTATTTTACGAGAACGAAATTTTTTTAACAAAGGATTTTTTGGGATTAAATATATATAATCTCCATTTTGGAAATTAACATAAACTCAATCAATGTCTATACCCGTATATGGCATATACTGTAGATCAACACTAATTATATGACATGGCCTGGTTGGGCACAGAAAATACAAGATCTATTAGTATTCAAAGATAAAAGAAGAATTTTATAATTTTTTTTTTTCAATAATAGTACATCTATTTAATCATTATTCTCAAAATATGGTTTATTTATATATATATTTTTATTTAAGGTCTTTTTCGGCATCTAAGGCCATTTACATATTTTCTTATTATATGAAGCTATTGCCCTAGAGCGTGGTGGGATAAATAGAGACTTTCATTCATTGAATTTTAGAGAAATCTCCTCCTCTTTCAACAACAATTAATTTAAAGGAAGTGGGGGGGGGGCGCCTTTAAATGAATTGTTGTTGAATATTTTTTTTTTATGTTTCATAAATAAAATAGAATATAAAATTTTAATTAAATATGATTTATGAAGAAAAAAAAAAAACACTTGTAACTAAGTAAATCACAGTATTGAGAAATGATAACCATATGATTAAATGATTTGGTTTGTGACGTCACATTGTTTCCCCACCCCTCCTCTCTCTCGCTCGTACATTCTTAAAAAAGGTAAGCGACCGAAAAGGAAATGATTTCATAATCAATTCTTATTTATCTTATTTATCAATCGGCATTACACTCTTACCGTTTTCTCGAACCCCCAAGAAGCGGGTCTTTTTCAGACATTTTGGCAATGATAAAAATCAACTGACAAGGTAATTAATATACTATCCTATATAGATTCGGTAAAGTAAACTCGAGTGTCGTGTGCAAAACATATATTCTGTATAAGATTAGTCCAAAGGTCAAGAGTGAATTTTTCCAAGAAGAGATAAGTGTTTTCTCGTGTGTAAAAAACTAAACAATGGGTAATTTATTTCACTAAGGTAAAAAAAATACACAGATAATAGACACATGCAGTTGATTGGGTTCCTAAGAGAATAAGACTCCGATCTGTTACAAAGTTGTTAAGAGAGGAATTCCAGAAGTGCGGATATAACGTCATGTATTATTTCCCTTGTGTTTTTAATGCACGTGATTTCCTGGAGAGAATTATCAAGAAATTATAATTTTTTTAAAGATAATATTAAAAATATATTTATATAGTAGCTTATTTATTTTATTTTAAGAAATATACATTAAGTGTTAAAAATTTTAATTTTTAATAAATCTTTGAAACTTTTATTATTTTTATTTATTTTTAAATTTTTCTATATATAGTATATACCAAGGGGTTGCGTTATCTAGAAAAAGCCCAAAAATCGAATGGGCGAAAAAATAAAATATGCGTAAAAATTCTATTTGAAAAAAAAAAAAAAAAAAATGAAAAATACTAAAATTAATAGTAACTAGAGCAAAATTTGCAATTATGACGACCTCCCCTAGGCTTTGTTTTCAAGTTTAGTCAATATTTTATTTAAATTATTTTTAAATATGAAGTTTTGAAAAAAAGCACTTGTACTATGAGAACAGTTCTGTTTGATTATATGTAAAAATTTTTTTAAACGAATGTTTTTATAAATAAACTACAGTTATTCAAAAGATAAGATTGAAAACCAGTTAGTAAAAAATAAGTTAAGCGTTAATATAAAAAAAAGAAATATTTTTTTATGTCGATTTACTTTGAATAAATAAATAGTGAGAAAGATTTTTAAGTCAAAAATTTAAATCGTGTGATTTGAATTTTTCTCAATGGTTGACCGGATTTATAATTATTTCATTTGGCGTAAATGCCCCCCCCCTCCCCCATTTCAAGCTTAATTTCACGAAAGAATAAATTAAGGTCGCCTCCCCCTTCACTGTGACACGTCCTTAAGGGTTCAGGTATTAGAAAACTTAATGGTAGCATTACTTCGGGGCTAATATATTATCATAAGCAAAAAAATCTGGTGAGAAAGCACATTACACAACTTTCGAATATAAAATAATGCTCTGTGCTTGTCACACCAGATTTTTGTGTAGGCATATGTCTAATTTCCGCCAATATATTAGAATTCAAGATGTAAAATTTATAAACATGGTAAAATATTTATATTTTGTTACCATGGCAACCATTTCTCCTATCCTTAATATGAAGTACAAGAGTAAAGTAAAGTGGGCTTCAAACAATTTTGAGGGCAAAATGAGAATATACATTTTAAAGACCATTTAAAAAATAATTAATTTTTGAATTTTAAAAAAATCAAAAAAAAAAAAAAAAAAACTTAAAAAGTACATCAGTAAAGTACTTTATGGCCGATTTTGTTCAAAATCTTCGTGTCCGGTCCCATTGGAGTCCTTAACTTAAATATAAAATTTCAACCTCGTAGCTCTTTTCGTTCTTGAGATATTTTGTTCCCAGACACACAGACAGACAATGTTGCGAAAAACAATTTTTTGGGCTTAAACGATCTCAAAACGTGTATATCCATCAAAATTTCGACATCGAATTTTTGACATGAAACCAATACTTTCTATATATATTAACATATATACAGTATAAGTAAGATAATGTAGAAATATTAAATAAATATAAATAAGTTCTCTCAATAAGTTTCTGAAGCCTAAAGTTGTTAGTGCGCGATACCTTGCAGGTATAAAAAGTGGAATTTTTTATTTAAAAAATTTTCACTTTATCTTGAGTCTGGCTTTAAACGAACCTATTCCGAAATGGGATCATATGATTATTTGATCCACTATTCAAAATATAGGCACAAAAGGTCCAGGCTACGTTACTTGAATGCTTATTGACCTATATAATAGTATAAAAATTAATTATATCTCTTTATTATAAATATGTAATGTAATTAAAACCCTTTAAATCAATAATATAAAAAAAATTAGAATAATCTGAAAAGCTTACTTAAATCGAGTTTATTTCGATTGATGATAAGCTACGGTGAATGAACTGAAGATATTTAAATATTGTAAATAACAGGAAAGAAACAGACAAAGAGCAATTAGAGACGAATAACATTTTTTTTCTTTTTTGTTAAAAAATTTATCTAATTTGTTTATATACTACATCAGTTATGAGCAGGTTTTTTTTATTTGGATTAAATGGGGGGGGGGGGGGCAAGGCTGGTAAATGAATTTTAATAATAAAAAAAATTGTCAAGGTTGTTATATTAATTGATTGATTGCCAATATACATAGTTTAGAAAATAATTACGGCTAATTGATTTAAAATACCTATATTTAAAATATTTTGACTTCTAACAAAAGCATTTGAAAGGGGATCGGGGTATATAGTCTAATGAAGGGAATGAAAAATAATCAAGTATTTGATTTGAAAAAAGAGATTTATAAATTTATTATCTTTCACTTATTAGCAATTATATTATCTTATTAAAAATTGGCATAATTGACAATTTTTTTCTAAGTTCAAAGAATGATCTTTTCCAATTATTAAAAATGTTTAAATTGATAAGCTTTGGATTGCTCATTTTTTTTTAAATTTCCATTTAAGAAACGACTAAACTTACAACTTTATAAGCAACAATATACATAACAAACGTCTAGTCTGATATTTGGCAAATTTTTTAAGTTGAGCTTTAATGTGAAGATATTGATCCTTATACACCTCAAATTTGAGAGGCTTTACGAGCGTAAATAAACTGAATAATAGTGGGTGTCAAAAATCGATGAAAGAGTGGATCGGATCATTGGTGCGCTCTTGTAGCGCCTAAGCCAGGGCAACCCGCAATGACGAATTTCATTTTCACCCTTGGCAACGTAATATTTTAACAATATATTTAAAAAAATCCTTTGTAATTACTTCAATGCAAATGAAAGAGTGGTAAATGATATTCTATTCAATAGTCTCATCTGACGACTTTTTCTCGAGGGGAACATAAAATTGCGTTTCCAACCAGTGAAGGTGACAATCAAACAAGAAGTGGCACAATTGGTCTTGAGATTTTGACCAGAGAGTGTGAGAAGAAAATTGCATTCAAATGGAAGAATATCTATCTGACACTATTATTATTATGAATTTCCTACCGCGATACCTGTTATTTACCAAAGTTGCTTTGAAGCAAGCTGTCACCCAACTGGCACCCCAGAAGTTAAGTAATCTATCTCTAACTTCATTTCTAAAAAGTACTTTTATTCAACCCAATCTATGCAAAGGAAAATGTCCTAGTTTACAGAACGACGTAGACAATTTCTTGAGAAGGGGGTAGGGGTGTAGCACTAACTCCATCTCATAGTAGTTCCCTGAGGGCTTTTGTGATGGTATTCAATACTTGAGGAATTGTATACATTAAATAAAACCCGGCAAGTCAGGAATCCGAATACCGATAGCATGTCAAGCTGCCCTGTTAACTCCGTCTCTATCTGACACTATCTAATATGATATACATTTAAAATGGAATGGAATTACATAATAAATTTTAATTTTATTAAAAAACTGACTGTTCATTTAAAAAATCTCCAGCAATGTTTTAAAGCATTTTTTTTTACTGTTATCGTGGAAGGGAGAATAACAAAAAAATTAATTTTGTGGCATTCTATATGTTTGCCTATTTTAATAGAAATTCAGGAAATAGGAAATTATCTAAACCATTAAAAATATTATATAAAAAAAAAGATAAAAGCTAATAGATTAATATATCATATCAAATAATATAATATATTTGAAATGTTAGCAACGCGATCTTTACAAGTAAAAACAAAGTTCAACGTGTCAAACTAGTAGAATATATTTTATTTCCAATGATAAGTAAAAAAATAAAATGAAAAAAATTATTTAATTTATATCAAAATAATAAATTAAAAGGTGAAATGTTATGTGATTTTTTAAAATATAAATATAATAATAAAACAAAAATTTTATAGGTAAAGTTTATTGTTTAATAAAATGAAATATCTGAATGTTTTTTTGTTTTGTATTTTTGGTGTCACTCACTGTACATCAAAATTTCGAAATTAAGAAAGATTTTGTACCCTTGCGCCCAATAAAAAATGGGGTTTATAATGGTATGAGATAAAAAAAATCTAGTTTAGCTTTTACAATGACCTTTTCTTCGAAGCGCTTTTAACATTTAATTAATTCACCAACTGTTTTTATGAATATATCCAATAATTAGATATTTATGAGTTTTATTTATTATTTCTCTATTCAGCCCCCGCAAGCCTTAAGTTTAAACAATCAAATCGTATTTGTAAAATAAATCATTTTTTTTTAATAATTGTAGCAACAATAAAGACAATACGTCTGACAGCTAAGCATTTTGGTTGCCTAAACTCAAGGTCCAAGTTTCTCTTCTGGTGGTTAATAGAAGCACCGTGTTATTTTTTCACTAAAAAAGCCCTTTAAAAAAAAGCTTGCTCCTTCTCTCTTTCGCATCCTTAATTTTATATCCTGATCTCAAATTATAGGAACAATGAAAATACCAAGTAGCAATAATTTTGCTATAGACAGATAATCTGGGATTAAAATTGATGAGGCATTTTAACCGTCAGAGATTTCCAACTATTCCATATAAGTTGATAATTTATTGAATATATTATATGAAAACAGGGACAACAACAAGTATATGGGACTTAGGATGGACTAAAGTCAGAGAGAAAATTAAAAAAAAAATTATAATTTGTTGAACGATACATTATTTGTGTTTATTAAAGCTTTTGTGGTTTGAAATATTATTATTAGGAGAATTTTTAATTATAGACCACATTTTTGTATTAAATATTTATTAAAAATTTCTCCTATTAAAGATACATTATTTCCAAGAAAAAGTCATTTTTTCCTCTGACATTTTTAGAAAGCCCTACAAAAGTCACAGTAGTTTCCAGCACGACTGGCATAGTCCATCAAGAATTGTGTTTTCTGTGCTTGTTAGGAGTAATATTTTTTCCCACTTTCTCACATACAGCAGAATTATCCGCTTATCCACTCGCCTCCTCAATTTCCCAGTGTTTTGTTAAATGGAGAGTTCAAGCCATAATACAAAAAGATAGGTTAAAAGACGATAAATGAGTAAAGGACCATGATGAAAAAATTTAAAAATTTGACTAAATTTGAGGAATCGGTTGCAATAGATGTATGATATTTTAAATGGATTTAGATGAGGATGTTTGATCTCAAAAACATACTTGAATTCGCCTATTACACATTAAAAAAAGAAAGAGAAGTAATAGTCAAATAGGAGTGGTAATACTTTCCAAGATCCTTGAATAATTCACATAACAATAGTGCCATTAGTAAATGTACTAAAACCTAATTCTTAATAATTCAAAGTTATTTTTATAATTATTACTAAAATAATAATGAAGATGCTTAAAATATTCTATATAATACAACAATCATTTTTGTTACCATAAAATAGAAAGGAAATGATGGGAATTACCGAATGAATGGCCGGTAGGCCGGTGGCCACGTGGTCATAAGAAAAAAGACAGATAGACATTGACAGATGTCACACACACAAGAAGCACACACATTCTATAGCTATGTAATAAGCACACTAAACACTTAAGAACACACTACATAAACACAGGAAGTGGAAGGTGACGTGCGGCACTGGCGCATGTACACCAACGACTGCGGGTTAGTATCTTGGCCGTAAACGACGACCTCGCTCTCGCTCTCGCCCTCGCCCTCACTTCTCTACACACTCCCATCTCAATACATACACACCACTCACTGAGTTTCTCTTGACCGAGTTATCTAGAGAACCGTTGCACCCGAGATTCACTTTCAAATTTACTTGGTCTTCGAAATTATTTGACACAATCTTCCAGTCTAGTTAATTAATTGGTTGGAATAAAATTACTTGTTGTATCTGTTTTAAATAAAAATAATACATATATATTTTTTTTATTTTTAAAGATGTTGATGAAAATTATTGAGATTTAATAGTTTCCCCTCTCTTTGATCTAATTTTTTCTCCCTTCAAATTTTTTTACATTTTCTATGTAATACAGATAAAAGTTCTACACCGTGATTTTGATGGAAATACACTTCAAAAATATGGGTCCCGCAAAAGGTATGGGCGAACAAAATAGCTACGAGGGTGAGATTTGATATTTAGGTAAGTTTCCATCGTGGCATGCTCTAAGAAAGAACGACACAAAAAATTTGTATTCTTAGATAAGAAATTTTACTGTTCATGAAATGTTAATGTGCTAATTATAATAAAATAACTTAATTTTTCAATTTTATTGGCGACTCTCATGAACAGTAAAAAATCCATCTAAGAATATTTATTTAAAAAAACTGTTCCCTTCTAATTTATTTAAATAACAAAAAAATATGGCATGATGTGCAATAAGGGTGGACCGAAAAAACTCATTTTTTTTTATTTCGAAGTTGTAGTGCAGAAAATCTGCGAATTATATAGACAAAAAACAGGAAAAAAAATTATCAAAATCGGATTACATCTTCTAGTAGTAGCGCATAGACTCTGAAGTTTGACAAAATATGAAAAAAAAACTTTTATTTTTGAGATTATTTTTTTAATTTTTGAATTAGATATTTTCGTAAGGGAGAGTACAAGTATTACGTAACGCAATTTTTGAAGATTTTTGACCCCACCTCCCCCATGTAACGCGCCGTAACATTTTTCTTTCTCATTCCCCCCCCTAGTCGTTACGTAACTCAAATGGCCATTTTTATCTAAAAATCACAATTATGTTGCGCAAAGTATCGGAAAGTCGCTAAAATACCAGTTACGTAACGCGTTGTTCAACCCCCTCCCTCTTGTAACGCATGGTAACGTTTTACGAGACCCCCCTCCAAATTGCGTTACGTAATACTTGTATGCTCCCTAATGTAATAGTTAGTAACGTCTTCCAAAAGAGCCTAAAAACATCTTCTTTCCTCGACTGATTATTCCCGGCGGAGGGAGTGGGAGTTTTTGCGACCGGGAAGGAATAGAACAGGCCGGCCCGTCGCACGGTCTGACGCCTTTTGAAAATATAGAAGGAAAGAGACTGACATGCAAAGCACAGAAGTACTGCCAGTCCCAGCTAGGGCAGCACGTGGTCGCCATTCACGTACCCACAAGATGTGGGCCCCTGAGCAAAAAGAGCTCATAAGCCCTAAAATTTGCCAAAATAATGAAAAAGTTACATTTTTACAATATCTTTAATATACTTTTTTTTAACTTAATAGTTACAGTATTTTTATTATTTCTAACATAAGAACATTGTGTTTTATTATGGTGTAATTCAAAAATTAAAAAAATAATCGCAAAAATGAAATTTTATTTTCATATTTTGTGTTTTTCTTTTTGTTTTTTGTCTATATAATTGGCAACTTTTCCGCGCTATTACAACTTCAAAATAAAAAAATGAGATTTTTCGGCCGACCCAAATGTGCAGTCAGTTTCACAAGATTTTTTTTCAATTAAATAGTTTGGGAGTGTTTAATTTATTTTTCGAATTTGCTTTTTCGTAACTTATTTTAGGATCACCTAAGTTGAGTCTATTTTATATAATTCCAGAATTAAATATGCAAAAAAATCATGGGGATATTTGTTGTATAATAAATAATATTGATAATTTAATCTTTTAAAAATGTATTTATTTTTTTAATAGAGCTTTCACTTTTATGTACTAAATTAATTAGGTTCAATAGAAAGTTTGAATTTAGACAATTAAACATATCATATTTTGTAGTTTTTAGACCTATATTTTATTATTAAATAAAAACAACAATTTAATATTAATAATAATAGCTACAAAATTTTTTTATTTAAAGTAAAAAAAAAAAAAATCAAAAGACGGACAGACATATAGGCAGACGGACTTGGAATTTATTTACATATATATCTCTCATATTAAGATAAAAATATTATATCCAACATGATAGAGAAGATATTAAATATTTATCATAAAATCAAAGAGAGATTAAATCACAAAAATTACATAAAAGTAATTGTAAAGATTTTTATATAAAAAAAGAAAAAAAAAGGGATTTAAAAAGGAAAAGTGTGAAAAAATATGTTATCATGTAATTTGTCATCAGGGCCGCAGACAGAGGGAGGGGGGAGAATGCCCGTTTAAATATACAGGCCTGGGGCCCGCATGGCTCTCGACGGCCCTGTATGTCATTATTTTACTTTCTCTTATTTAAATTAGTTTCGGTACCCTTTAGAACAGGCGGGTCGCTAGATTCTATATTCAGGGCCGGAACTACGAGATTTTTTAGGGAGGACAAAATTTCATTTGCCGCCCCCTAGTTAAAATTTTCTGTACAAAATTCATATCATTTTACTTTTTTTTAGTAAATCTTTCTTTAATTGCCGCCCCCTGATATCTGCCGCCCGGGGCACATGCACCCACTGCCCCCCCCCCCCCCTTAGATCCGGCCCTGTCTATATTAAACAACTTTTAGGGAAATTATTTCTAAGGAAAATGGAAAAATTAAAGTAGATTAAATTTCGATTATTCTGAAATAATAGATATTATTTATCATGATACCAAAACGGCATTATATTGAATATATTAGAAAATCGTGACAATAATATGTGAAGTTAGAAACTTTTTTTTAAGGTCTTTTTCGGCATCTAAGGCCATTTAGTCCCATTTTTGAACTTGGTCAAATTATTATCCATGGCAATCATGTTACTTGAACCACTTTTATGCCTCAACTTGCTTTATACTATTGGCCCTTGGCCCTAAAAGAACAACAACAACGTATACAATCTAAAAAAAATCTGGAGTGACTGGTCGCACAGCAGTTTCAATAAGGTAAGAGAAAGTTGTGTATGCTTGTCAAACAAGATTTTTTTGTGTCGAGATATATTTAGTTCCTGACTAGACAACGCAATTCATAGATGGCGCTGAGCTACGAATACTTCCACATCTATAGTGTACTTAAAATAATTTTTACGGAAAATTTCACAGATATACTTTTTGAAGGAGCATCTAAAATTTATGAATTTTAATCAAAATCGTTGGAGCGAATTTTGAGAAAATAGAAAAAAACTGAAAAAGTACATCAGCCAAGTACTAGTATTTAGTTCAAAAGCTTATTTTCATCCCCTGTAGAGTGCCTAACTGAAATATAAAATTTCACCCTCCTAGCTCTTTTCGTTACTGAGATATTTTGTTGACAGATAGACCAATTTGTGAAACCCACCTTTTTTGACTCAGGGAACCCCACATTTCGACATCGAATTTTTGACATAAACCAATATTTTCATTGTAATATAAGTAAGAGAAAGTAATAAAAATCGTAAAATTTAGTTAAAACCCCTGTTTATTGTTTTGAATTAATAACAAACAATCTAGCCAAGTATTAATTGTACCTACCTAAAAAAATTTTATGTTAATAATAATATTATAGTTTATTTTAATTATTAAAATAGAGAATAAAGAGATGAAATCTCATCAAAAACATGCAAAAAAAGCGCTTTGCACAGAGCGAATATAAAATTAAAAATTGCGCCTAGCTTAATTTTTTTTCAAAGCTATATAACATGTCACTTATAATAAATTTCTGTAAGATTTTAGTTTTTATAACGTAGAAAAAAGAAAGACGAATTTGTTTTATTTTTTCATATTGTGTCTTTAGAAAAATAACGCGAGACGCCCTTTTTTGCAAATCTGTTGTTTTTGGATGAGATCCTATTTAATTATTTTCTATTTTTGGTATTCAACTCACCTAATATTCAATTTAAATCTCATTCTCGATTAGATGATAAAAAAAGAAAAGAAGTGATCAGCCTTAATGATCATACGAATTAATTTCGATTTCTATAATGAATGATGAAGGAAGAAACTACCAAATAAGTATAACTTATCTAGGTTAACATAACTATTTAAACAAAACGAACTTGTTATCATTAAAATGACAAAAGAATAATTATTTTGAATATATTATAATTTAAAAAGAAATTTCCAATAAATTAAAACAAAAAGATAATTTTAAATAAGCTTTGTAAAAAAATAGCGAGATAATTAAGTATAGTGAAAATGACAGTATAGAGGGGCGCAAAACCATAAAATGACGATTAGTAGTAAGTTGTACAGTTAAGGATATCCACGTCCACAGCCTAATGCTGATGATCAAATTATTTTAGCAGAGGATGAAGAGAATATCCGCTACATGCTAAGAAAACTTATTGACGAATATCAAAAATGGGAGCTGGAAATAAATTTCAAGAAGACCGAATATATTGTGTTCGGGGGACAAGGAAGTGACTTAATAACTAACTCTGGAACCGTTAAGAATGTGAAAGAATTATTTAGGCATCATAATATCCGGGAATGGAAGAGACGATAACGATGTAAAGAAAATAAAAATTGGACGAGGCAAGGCAATAATTGCCAAATTACACACTCTCATCTGGAATGATGCAATAAAGAAAGAGAATAAGATCCGTCTCTTCAGTCTATGGTTGAGAGCACGGTCTTTTATGGGTCTGAAGTCTGGGTGTTTCAAGAAAGAGCATTGCAGGAAATAAACTCGGTGGAAATGGCTTTCTGGAGAAGATGCTGCAAACTAACTTTATTTGATCCGGATAGGAATGCAGACATTAGAGAGATGAAGGAAGCCGACCAGTTCCTCCGAGACAAAATAAAAAACAAGCAACTAGGCTGGTATGGTCATTTACAAAGAATAGAAAAATGTCCAGCTGGGTCCCTGAAGAAAAAGAGGAAGACCAAGAAAAAGTTGGAGAGATGGAATCGAAGCAGAAATGGAAGATAGAGGTTTGCAGGAAGAAGACTGCTTCGATAAGTAGAAATGGCGAATATGTTGCAAGAAACGGTGCGATGTGCTGACGGACTCGCCTATGTATATGTATAGTACAGTGTAAAAAAATGTTCGATAATACTTCAAGGAGCGAGACAACGAGACTCAGAATAATTAGAATAGAAGAAAATTTTGTTGAGCTCGTGAGATTTTTAGTATTATAACATCTAAAAAAAATAATAAAGGAAAATATATAGGAAACTCAGACCCTGAGGGACTTAAGAGAAAAATTTGTTTGAATGTTTTGGTATAGAAAAATCCAATTTATTAAAAATCAAATAAGTGTACCTATATCTTGGTCTTTTGAAGAGTAAGAACAACTCTCCTTTATAAAATTAAAAAGATTTGGTAGCTGTAGAAAGACTTGATTAAAACTTAAGTATAATACATGTGTCGCTTAAGCCTGTCTGGTTCTGAGCTCCTCATAGAATTCAATTATGTTTATAATGAAGGAATCGAGGTAAAAAGTAATAGTAGTATTGTATTTTAACTTGATTTTAGTTGGTGGCACAAAAAATTTTTACATTTGAAATATGTTATACTCACTAAAAAAAAGAGATAAAAAATAAAGATTAAATGAATCATCTGGGAAATGACAATCAAAGATAACTAGAGACGTTAATAATGAGTAATTCATGCGTTTATTAATTCTTTTTCGAAATTAATATGTCAATTATATTAGGGTCAGATTTTGAAGAAACTTGGCTTATCTGTTCTAACCTACAGAGACCATACCAAATATTAGCCCTCATCATCTCCCCGGTTTCATTTGATCGGCTTTCAAAGTTTGCAATTTTAGCGTTTTCACAATCGGATGTGGCAAGCGGAGTTTCCTAAATGGGAAATCATTCTTAACATTTTTATTTATCATCCAATCTTTGTGAAATTGATGACCAATGATCACACCATAATACATGTAGATTTTTTCTGTTAGATCAGAAGTTAGTGATTTTCCAGGGACATCCCTCCTCTATTTACTAGACTTAACTGAGTCAAGTGATCAAAAAGCTTTCGATTTAGGTAACTTGCATATAACAGAATCAAAAATGTTTGATACTGAACTGAGCCATTTTGGCCAAAACGAAAACAAAGATCAAGTGATGGAATATACACAAAGATAATGTATAAATGATGTATATTATTTTCAAACAGCATGATAAGGAAAAAGCATAATTTGATCGCTACAAGAACTATTACTAGGCTTTTAAACCTAAGATCGAAGAAGAGCTTAAATAACTCGTTCAACGGAACGCAACCCCAGAGTCCCAAAATTTTCGTGTTTTTAACATGAACAATTAAAAAAAAAAACAATATTGAAAATTCATGGGTTGTTTCATGAGAAACTCACAGAACATAGAAAAGAAAGAAGAAGAATTTCATATTTGAGATAAAAACGAATTGAATTCTTCGTAAAAAAAAAAACGAAGCAATATTATATTATTAAATGAAGGTAACTTAGTTTAACCGATATTCTAATATTCTTTAGATTTTTTTGTACATATTTTGGCTAGTCGAGACAAAGCTTATTGAGAAAATACCAAGAGTCCCTACAAATAGGTATGAAAAAAGGTGAATAAAATGCTAGAATGTTACAGATATTTATAAACTGCGCTTCTTCAAAATAATTACACATCCTAACAACAAAGCCCAACAAAGGGGTGGCTTAAGTACCAAACTGAGAATGACTCTCATTTGGTTAATGTAAGCTAGGTGGCTGCGAAAGAGCTTGAGTACAAACAGATCCATGATACGACTCATAACATGCCTACTCTTTTAGGATATTTTGAATTAATAAATATGAATTGTCTGTTAGTGATAACATTTTTATATACTTAAGGATTGTTGGAAAGGGGGTTTACAGTTCAATATTATCCAACTTACATAAGAAATTGAAAAGTGCTAAAATTGGTGCAGAAATAGAATTATTTATAAGCGATAATAATTAGCGAGATTAATTTGTATTTGATTGGGCGCGATATGCATGAATCAAACACAAAATATTTTTATCTTAAGCGATGATTGACTGGTTCCTTTAGAATCTTGAAAGCCACCAACTATTTTAAACAAAGCTATCTGATCGATAATTAGTATTATTCTTATTATTAATAAAAAATAAATTATATAAAAAAATTTCAGCAGTTTTAACAAACTGGATAATATTTTATATAAATATTTATATATTACATGTGATTCATAATTAATAATGGAAATATTAAAGTAAACAAAAGAATCACTCCTATTCACAAGAGGCGTGAATATTTTTATTTTAAAGATTCCTTTCATGCTTTATGTGATTGTAATATATTTATTTTTAAGAGAGTTTTCAAAATCATTATTATAAATCAGGAAAGTTTGGAAATGATAGTCAATGATTAGTCAAAAATATTAATAAGAGTAAATACTTTCTTTTAAATAGTAATAAAATTTGTTATATTTGTTATAAAATAAAAATATTTTTAATTAATATTTGGTTATAAGATAGCAGCCTAAGAAGAGAATCAGCCCTGCCAGAAGTTTAAACCTCTACAATTCTTTTTAAAATTTAAGTAAAAAATATTTGGAATTTTCCAGAAATATGAATTGAATATTTTATACAAAAATTTTTAATAGAATCTTATAGGTATAAAGGAACTTCTAATCCTTTTAGAATAATTTCTTTTTTTGGAAGGGTTCAAGGGATCTTTGACTTGCTTCCCCCACCCCTCAAACCAACAAAGGTTGTCAGAGGATACCTAAATATCCTTTTTTTACTTAAAAATTCTCTCTTCATTTTTTTATCAATTCCTTTTGGGGATTTAAAAAGAAATTGTCTCCCAAAATGTTTAAGTGTCTTCCTGATTTATTAAAATGATCATTAGGAATGAAATAGTGCTACAGGTGTTCTTTGATATAATTTGAGGCAATAATAAGTCAATACTACTCTTGATTATCATTCCCCAACAAACAAAACTTGCTCTTTTTTTTGGAATAATTAAATATAAAAAAAAAAATGGATAAATAGTAATAATAAATTACTTACTCAATTTCTTCCTTGTTTTTCGATGTTCCATCATAATGGATAATGGCACGAGATTCGGGTTCACTTTCCACAAGTTGTATAGATTCTAATTTTTCCAATTTATTTTGTATTTGTTCAAAATGAAATCCATTGGCAACAGGGGTACCTGTAGATAAAAAAAATAACTTATAAATATATGTATATGTAAAATGAAATTATTTATAAAAAGATTTAATCTTATTTTTACCTTGATATTCAAAAATAAGTTTGGTATCGTCTTTTTTATTATCCATAGTCTGTTTAATTATTAGTTAAAAATATATTTTTCACCAAAACTTTTTTTTTAATATGCATTATAAAAATCTTTTGCCAAAACGCGGTATTTGGCGTCTAAACGCGGGTTTATTAGGTTAAATTAAGATTTTCAAAGAACAATTTAAAAAATCACTAGCAAAGAATATAACATTAAATTGTTCGTTATTTCAAAAGATACTTATATTTATCAATAAATAATATCATGAGTTTTTAATTTGTAAATATCATTTGAAATTTTTTTTTTTTTTATATAAAATTTAGAATTTAAAAATTTTTAATCCAAAAAAGGATTAGTTGAAAATAGAAAATTTTTGAAATAAGTTATAAAAGCTGTTCACAATTGACAATTTCATCACTGTAATAAATTTTAATTAGTAAAAAAAACAATATGAATTTGAGATATTAGAGATTAAAATAATATAAGAACAATTGAAAAAACAAAGTGAGATGAACAGTAACCAAAATGAGACTGATTAGAAAAGTGACAGAATTTAAAGAACTTGCTTTGGTGTGGTTCTCAGTGCCGCCAACTTATTTTCAGGCTAATTTAGGGATTTTTCACCAGCTCTATTGTCTAAGTTGTCAATCATATTGATTAGATATTCATGTTTCTCGCCAAATTTCAATCTGATTTCCATACCTGTTTGATAACTTTCCATACAAATCATGGAATAAGTCATTTCAATACATACACATGTCATTCACTTTTTAGCAGAACTATCTTTGCTTATACTTATATCATTTAATTAATTAAATTTAATATATAATTTGAAATGTCAAACTACTACTGGTTCTTCATATTTAGTGTTCAGTGAATATCATTTATATTGGTTGAATTTTAAAAACATTATTAAATTATCAAGGGAATTTTGTTTTCTATATAGAAGGCAACAAATGTCATGCGATGACAGACTGACAGATGATTAAAAATTTTTATGCTTACGTTTGAACAATTTCATCATCTTTCTAATTCAGATATTCCACGTATATTTCAAAAGCATAAAAATGTTTTGCATTTCCTCTTTGTAAATAAATTGAATTTTTTTCTAATATAAGTATATATATATTAATCTTAATATCTTTTTTTTTAGGTTTGAATTGTTAACTATAATAACTCTACTAAGTTTATTTGCTAGTCATTTGGTTTCTTTATTGATTCTTATATATTTTGCCTTCTTAAAAAGGGTAATGATTAACAACAAAATATTTTTTTTATTTTACGAATTCAACTTATAATTTTTATTTTTCAGACAATTGCAAAAAATAAATTACAAAAAGACCCGGAAGAATTTTCTATTGGTTTTTTTCATCCTTATTGTAATGCTGGAGGAGGTGGAGAAAGAGTTTTATGGTCTGCTATTCGAACGATTCAATTAAGGTTGTTAATCATTCATTTTTTTAAAATTAAATACACCAAGTACTCCACATAGAAAGTCTATAATTCTGACATATTTAAGCCCACCTGGTCGCAAGCCTATTGATACTGGAGAAGAAAGCAGAAACCCACTCCTGGCCATTCACAGAATTTTGCTTTCTGTAGTAATCAATATGTGTGTCAATCCCTCACGTATCCCTAAAAAAAGAAGAAAAATATAACTTGTAGAATTATAGATTATTTGAAAAAAAGAACACTCAAAGCGTTTTAATTGATAGATTTTAAAATGACATTTAATAAATAAAGAATTGAAGAAATATAAAATATTTTTCTTGAATAATGTATGGCTAAAGAGCCGCTGAAATCTAATATTTAATATTATTCAACTGACATTATACTTTTCGACTCAGATTTGGTCATCATTCATTGTTTTATTCTTGAATACTTCATATATTGGAGACAATGACGTCGGTTTTTAGTCATTATATTACATATATATTTATATGGTTTACTAATAGACTGTTCATTGTCAGATCTCTTGTCTTTCCCGTCGCACTTTATGCTTTCAAGAAGAACTGTGAACGGATTGACTTTGAGTAGCGTGGAATCGAAGACAAGTGGATCGACATATTTACGTGGTGACACTAGGAAGAATGGTAAAATATTTCATACATCTCGTTAAAAATTGACTTGGAGCGGATCATGTTCAAAGAAGAGTGGAAGGCATAAGGAGAGACAGATCACCATCACAACTTGAAAAGACCAGGGCTAGAACATCAATAATTTGGCTGCACTTCTTATTGTTTTATTGAAATCAGCCCCCATAAAGTATAATGCAGCACCCCTAAAGCGCCATTTAGCTTTATATAATCAAATAATTATTTGATAAGCAATCTATATGATTTTTTATGCATTTGCTTCTAAGATTGTAGATTTATTATCTTTTCTCGTGGACATCTTTTCATTCATTATTTTAGCCTCTTTATAATATAAATAAATGCGTTTTTTATGTTTTATTTTAATAAAATTTTATTTAATGTTCTAGATATCCTGGCGTCAAAATTGTGGTTTATACTGGTGATCTCGAATCTTCACCTGAAGAATTAATTTCAAGATGTAAAAATAAATTTAATTATGATATCAAACCCACTGTAGAATTTATCTATCTACGAAAAAGAGCCTGGGTTGAGGCTCATCATTATAGTTATTTCACATTATTAGGCCAAAGTATAGGATCTATAATTCTTGGAGTCGAAGCGATACAAAATTTTATTCCAGGTAAGGAATTTGAAAGAAGTTTATTATCTATTTATATAATATTAATATTTATCTTTTTAATTTCAGACCTTTTTATTGATACAATGGGTTATGCATTTACGTTTCCTATATTTAAATATTTGGCTGATTGTTCGGTTGCTTGTTATGTTCATTATCCAACAATTAGTTCCGATATGCTACATAGAGTTCATAGCAGAACACCATCATACAACAATAGAAATATTATAACAAGATCTCCATTTTTTACTCATGCCAAATATATCTATTATCGTTTGTTTGCTAAGGTAGATTTACAGTTCAAAATTTTTTAATTGTTGAATGTACCAGAGAGCCTTAATTCACTTCCTTACTTTCCTTTGAAAAAAAATATTCAATACATTGCGCACACCCTTAAAGGTATTCTATCTGTTTAATGACCGAAACGGCATTTTGTTCAATGTATTTTTCGTTTTACAAAATATCCACGTTTTAAATACAATGAATATATATACATTTTATTCGAACTAACCTACATTAAAGAGTTACAAATACTATGAATCCCTTTATATATATATTTTTTTTTATAATAAACCAGTTTGATGTATCTGAAATTTTATCTTTTTTTTCAGTTGTATGGTTACGTGGGACGTTTTGCTGATTGTGTGATTGTCAATTCCTCATGGACTGAAGATCATATTAATGAAATTTGGCAATGTCCATTAAAAACTCACCGGGTATATCCACCATGTGATGTTGAATCTTTTAAGGAAATTCCTCTTTCAACAAAATCTGATAAGGATGGAATGATTAATCTTGACAAGAAAATTCGAATAGTTTCCGTAGCACAATTTAGACCTGAAAAAGATCATCCATTGCAATTAAGAGCCATGTATAAGTTGAGACAAATAATTGATTCCGATGAGTTATGGGACAATGTTAGTATCAATATGTATATATTAACTGTGTCATAATAAACTTTCTCAATAAGTTTTTTTAATGTAATTGTTTTATTTTCGAAATGGATTTGTAAATTTCTTGGTTTTAGGCTCAAAGTTTCAAACATTTAAAAATAAAAAAACAAATTGTCTCTAGTATATTTTATTATGACACAAATGAAAATTTATATATAATATATATATATCTAACTCTAATTGCTTAATTATTTTAGATTGAGCTCATCTTTATAGGATCATGTCGAAATGCCGAAGATGAAGCTCGCGTTAAAGATATGCAAGATTTGGCCAAACATTTTGCCTTAGATAAAAATGTTAAATTTCGAGTAAATATTTCATTTCAAGAATTAAAAGAAGAATTGGCAAATTCTTTAATTGGCTTGCATGCAATGTGGAATGAACATTTTGGCATTGGTATTTATTCCTTAATTTAGTTTACAAAATATAATTTAAGAATTCATTGGTGAAATAAGACCAGTTATTTCTCTGAGGAGCTTAACTTTATTGACAAATATTTTAGCCTTCTTTGGTGCCTGATGAGTGTGATCTTAGGCTGGACCAACTTTAGATCGGCCGAAATATTTTCAATAAATACAAAGGAATTACTCATTTTAGAAGCTTGTTTATTTCTTTGAAAGCTTAAATTGACTGCCTAATCTAACTACATCTATAAATTATTAAATATTTGTTAATGGGGTAAATAATATTTTCAGCTATAGTGGAATTAATGGCTGCAGGCCTTATTGTTGTGGCTCATAATTCTGGAGGTCCAAAAATGGATATTATAGAAACAGCAGATGGCAGTCGAAATGGATTTTTGGCTACCTATGAAGAAGAATATGCAGAAACTCTAGCTAGAATTATAATCATGCCCGAAAAAATACATCAAGCCATTCGAATTGCAGCCAGGTAAAATACTTGACTAGTATTTCTTACTAAATCAAATAATTTTTTTATATAAAATAGGCCAGTGCGAAATATAGTATATAATATATTAATATAAATATCGGTGGCCTGATGCCAAGATCGTTTTTAAATAAATATTTATATTAATATAAACATACCATATATTGCAATAGTATTGAGACTAAAGCCTGGTAGTTAGGCAGCCTAAATGGCACACGCTCACCAAACTTTTTTCTGATTAAAACATTGAGATAATTTTTATTTCGATATATCTTGAAATTTATATTAAAAAGATAAATTGTTATGGTTATTCTTTTGTTAAAAAGAGTCTTTCGGCCTATTGTCTGCTTTGAATAAGGTATTTCTCACAAATAGAAGCTGCCATTTGGATTGCCTAACAACCGGGCTTTAGTCTCAATACTATTGCAATAGATGGTAATATATATATATATATATATATATATATATATATAGTAGAGTAATATTAATTCTATTCATTTTTTCCACAGAGCATCAGTGGACAGATTTTCGGAAAGCGAATTCACCAAAGGATTTCTTAGAGTAATTGAACCTTTAATTAAGATTTAATTATTTTTTTATTGCCTGAAAATAAATTTAAATAATTACAAAATAATTTCGAGATTGTTAATTTAATATATTGTTAAAAGAGAATTTGGAAGACAAATGTCTCAACCTATATATATATAAAGTTAAAACTTTTCGGGTTAAATCGCGTTGGATATTGAAATTGTCTCGATGTTTTCGTTTGTTGAGATTGACTCTCATTTTTGGTATATTTTTAAGAGCAGTTTGAGGCTTTTAAGTCAATCCTAACAAAACACAAATATCACCACACATAATCAAACCTCTTCCTAAATCTCAAAGGCAAATCGAAACCTCTGAGAGCAAATTAGGGGACCAGCAAGACTATGGCCCTTCACCATTACTTCCTAACTCTATTCTCTTGAAAATAGCTCCAAAACCAGAACGGAAACCTCGAGTATATCTCAACAATCAACATAACCAAATAAATATTGTCTTTCCATAAACCCAGTAGCGGAAACCTTCCAGGAATATATCATAGAATCATATTTCGTAATATTCTTAATGACATTCTAAAAGGAAAGTAATAATAATAATATTTATATATGTCGTAGACAGATCGTGAAATTAGACAGTTCATGAACTGCAGCCAGATCGTGTAATGGCCAAACAGTTACATGATCTGGCTAAAAATTTTAGACAGTTCATGAAATGCAATTGGGCCTTTGACAGATCGTGTAATGCTCGAGAATTACATGAAATGTCTAAATCTTTTAGGCAGTTCATGAACTGCCTAATAGCTGTTTTGCCGATCGTGTACTGTTTGTAATTTGTGTCATAAAGAGGCTTCTATTCAACAACAGAGAGCTGACTCTAAGGTGAAAATGGTTGCAGCGGCCGAAAAAATGCTTTCCTCTACTAAAAAAAATCCCTCAGTATAAAATTGGTGATTGCATACTTCTTTCAGTACCAAAGGTTGATCGTGGCCCCCGTGATCCCCAGAACATTGTATGTGTCATCACAGACCAAAAAGAAGAAGTAAATCAGGTGCGGGTCCGAAATGGAATCGTAAAAGGGTGGTTCCGGCCCGAAAATCTTGTTCCAGCTGGCTATCAGTTCTTTAAGCGTGATGAAATAGATTTAAACAAACTCCTTTCTCTGAGAGAAGCTGTTAAACATTGCAGTGGAGTTAATATTTTATCTTTTTCAGTTGTCTCCTTTTCAGTAATTCAATGTTCCCAGATATTGCACGATCGGCAAAACAGCTGCTAGGCAGTTCATGAACTGCCTAAAAAATTTAGACATTTCATGTAATTCTCGAGCATTACACGATCTGTCTAAGGCCCAATTGCATTTCATGAACTGTCTAAAATTTTTAGCCAGATCATGTAACTGTTTGACCATTACACGATCTGGCTGCAGTTCATGAAATGTCTAGACAGTTCATGAACTGTCTAATTTCACGATCTGTCTACGACATATATATAGTTCAGTAACTCCTATTGATTCAAAGTTGTTAAGATTTATATATATGTTTAATTGACCTTTCATCAGATAAGGAACATTCATGACTTTAGGAAGGAGTTGAGGGATCCTACATGTGAAATGTATATTCGAATGTGTCAGCAATCGATGTGATGTGCAACTAGTGTATATATATCTTTACTCTTTATATATAAACTAGCTGCGGTAGGGTTGCCTTCGGCAACCCTACCCCGCTAGGCCCTGGCGGGCGGCGTCTCGGGATGTGACTAAGAGTTGTCCAGATAAATGTATTTTAATTAATTATGAAAAAGAGTTTTTATTTTTTATTTTAAATATTTGATTAATATATTTTTCAATTATTTACACCCTAAGGAAGCGTAATTTTAAATTTTATTAAAATCGAATGAAAAATAAATTTCAGGGGGGGGTCAGGGGGGTGATTGAACTTTCTGATGTCTAAAATACCATTTTTCAATTATTTACACCCTAAGAAAGCGTCATTTTAAATTTTATTAAAATCGAATGAAAAATAAATTTCAGGGGGGGGTCAGGGGGGTGTTTGAACTTTCTGATGTCTAAAATACCATTTTTCAATTATTTACACCCTAAGAAAGCGTCATTTTAAATTTTATTAAAATCGAATGAAAAATAAATTTCAGGGGGGTCAGTGGGGTAATTGAACTTTCTGGGGTCTAAAATACCATTTTTCAATTATTTACACCCTAAGAAAGCAACATTTTAAATTTTATTAAAATCGAATGAAAAATAAATTTCAGGGGGGTCAGGGGGGTGATTGAACTTTCTGGGGTCTAAAATACCATTTTTCAATTATTTACACCCTAAGAAAGCGTCATTTTAAATTTTATTAAAATCGAATGAAAAATAAATTTCAGGGGGGGGTCAGGGGGGTGTTTGAACTTTCTGATGTCTAAAATACCATTTTTCAATTATTTACACCCTAAGAAAGCAACATTTTAAATTTTATTAAAATCGAATGAAAAATAAATTTCAGGGGGGTCAGTGGGGTAATTGAACTTTCTGGGGTCTAAAATACCATTTTTCAATTATTTACACCCTAAGAAAGCGTCATTTTAAATTTTATTAAAATCGAATGAAAAATAAATTTCAGGGGGGTCAGTGGGGTAATTGAACTTTCTGGGGTCTAAAATACCATTTTTCAATTATTTACACCCTAAGAAAGCAACATTTTAAATTTTATTAAAATCGAATGAAAAATAAATTTCAGGGGGGTCAGTGGGGTAATTGAACTTTCTGGGGTCTAAAATACCATTTTTCAATTATTTACACCCTAAGAAAGCAACATTTTAAATTTTATTGAAATCGAATGAAAAATAAATTTCAGGGGGGTCAGTGGGGTAATTGAACTTTCTGGGGTCTAAAATACCATTTTTCGATTATTTACACCCTAAGAAAGCAACATTTTAAATTTTATTAAAATCGAATGAAAAATAAATTTCAGGGGGGTCAGTGGGGTAATTGAACTTTCTGGGGTCTAAAATACCATTTTTCAATTATTTACATCCTAAGAAAGCAACATTTTAAATTTTATTAAAATCCAATGAAAAATAAATTTCAGGGGGGTCAGTGGGGTAATTGAACTTTCTGGGGTCTAAAATACCATTTTTCAATTATTTACACCCTAAGAAAGCAACATTTTAAATTTTATTAAAATCGAATGAAAAATAAAAAAAATAAAATTTTAGGGGTGGGGGGGTGGGGGCGCAGAGCGGAAAAATCTTTTCAAATGTCGAATTGTTAGGGGGAGGAAGAGTTTTTATTTTTCATTTTAAAGATTTGATAAATATATTTTTCATAAAGCGAGTTAGATCCTGTTTTCCAATGCTTTGCTATGGGGTAATTGATAACCCCCAAAAAGGGGGGTTCCCTACCCCTAATTCGATATAATGATAGCCTAAAACCACCCCCGGAAAATTCCCTACCCATTAAAAAAAACTCCATGAAAATCGGTCCAGTAGTTTCGGAGTCTATGCGTTACAAACAGACAGACAGACAGACAGACAGACAGACAGACAGACAGACAGACAGACAGACAGACAGACAGACAGAGATTGTCTTTTATATAATAGTATAGATATATGTATATATGGATTTAGATGCCCACACGCACGAAAAAACTATTGGATTGGATTTCAAAAATACTGATTTTACAAATAATACACTCATGGACAAGATTAGTGTGAAAAAAAAAAAAAACAATAAAGGTCAATTTCCACTAGAAATTAGAATTTCCCTTTCCGTGCGATGCCGTTAGCATTTCCACTAGATGTGCCATGCCGCTGCCGTCAGAGATGTGTTCGGTCATTTCCGTGCCAAAATGGAAATAGCAAAACAATGTACAGACGGCCACCGGACAGCCGAAGACGGCCAAGGCACGGCCGAAGGCATTTTCCACTAGTCATGCCGTGCCGCTGACTTGCCCTTGTGAGATGCCGTAGGCCGTTTTCGCTCGAAGGACTTGGCGGCAGACGGCAAACAGCGACTCGGCATGACTAGTGGAATTTTAACGACCTCTCCAATGCTATTTAAATAGCAAGTCCGTTTGAGCCGACGGCATCGCACGGCAGGAGTCATTCAAGCCATTTTTTCGTCGTTTCGCTAATTTTGTCCATGAGTGTATATATATCATGTGTTGGTCCATGAAGTAATAATGAAAAACATATAACCAAATATTTATTAATCTTATTAAGCGAAAAATGTGCGACTCTCAGCAGTATCTACGTTTTTCGCTTATTCAAATTAATACATATTTTACTTTTTCCAAAACTATAAATGAGTGATTTTACAATATTTTGGCTAAACTAATAATAACTAGGCCTAAATAATAGCTCAAGAAATAATAATATCATAAATCAAAAGTAATTAAAAAATTAATAGTAATTGAATTTTTGATGATATGAAAGGCGAGGAAGAAATATTCCAGAAGTTGGCATTGACCAACAATCCGGGGGCCCGGACTCCCCCTCCTTTGGACAGAAAAAATAATATTGTTTTATTCATATAAAAGTTATTTTTTAATCTTAATTTTAAAATACAGGGTGTTTATAAAAAAATATCTGGGTTTTAACTCTTTATAATATCTATTACATTAAACTTACAGTTATAAATGATATGTCAAATGAAAGAGCAACCAAGAACCTTTTTTGTGCCGTATCCGGGCGAAAAATTTATGGGCCTTTCTTTTTTGGTGAACCTACTGTAAGTGGCACCTCTTATCTTGATACAGTACAGCAATGGCTCTTCCCTCAGTTGGAAGAAAATGAGCCAGAGAACTTCATTTTCCAGCAAGATTGTGGCATATCGAAGTACGCGATTGGTTGAACGTCACTCTACCTGAGGGCTGGATAGGCCGCAAGAGCCCCAATGACAGGGCTTGCTATGCATGGCATACACGTTCTCCTGACCTAACCCCATGCGATTTTTACATTTGGGGTTTCATCAAGGACCGTGTTCGTGCCTCCGCTACCAGCTGACCTCCCTGAATTAAGAAACCGGATTGTAGAGCTTGTGCTACAATTCTGAAAACACACATATCAACGTTTGGGAAGAACTCGGCTATAGACTTGATGTGTGCCGTGTGACATTGAACATTTATAAGGTTCTTGGTAAAACTGTTTGAGTTGCTTTTTCATTTGACATATCATTTATAACTGTAAGTTTAATGTAATAGATATTATAAAAAGTTAAAACCCCGATATTCTTTTATAAACACCCTGTATAATAAATCATTATTACCTTCTACACTTTGAATGTGCCACCGCCTTACCAATTTTTCTACACAAAGAGTTTTAGGCTCATCTTCCTTATTAAAATTCTTGGGACCGCCTCTGGCTGCCATTATGCATTTATTTCTTTTACTATCATCATAGTCATTTTTACTACACTTATACTTTTTACCATAGCTTGTTAGAAGATTTACATATATACCGTATAAATACAGTATATATATTGGCCTATAAAGAAGAAAAAAATATATATTAGAATATAAAAAAAATTCATGTATCTTTCTTATAATTTTAAATAAAGGTAAATAGCAAAAGAAATATATCATTACCTATTCCATTTATTCCTTACCAAGTCTTTTTACTGATAAATGTGATTTTCACTTGTTACTGACATGAGCTATGGTTAGTATGTACTGCCAGTGAAATAATCTTCTTCTTTCTTCCCCTGATTATTCCCGCAATGCGGGGTCGGCGGAATTTGTCATTCATGGGTTTTTGAGAGAGGGAAGGAAAAGATCAGGCCGGCCCGTCGCACGGCCTGACGCCTGTTGAAAATATAGAAGGGAAGAGACTGACATACAAAGCACAGAAGTACTGCCAGTCCCAGCTAAGGCAGCTCGTGGTCGCCATCCACATACCCACAAGATGTGGGCCCATGAGCTAACTCCCAGTGATATAATAAATAAAATAAATGACAATAAAAGGCATTTAAATAAAAAAATATTTATTTGCTCATTTCAAGAATATTATAATTAATAGCTGATTTTACAGAAATAATCAAATGAAATAATTGCAATTGATAATTTATATCATTTCTTGGGAAATTATAAATTAGCATTAAATGAAATTGTTAATAATAAGAATAAAAAAAAAAGTGCAGGAGATGGATTTGAACTCGCAAAGTTTGGATAAAGTAAGTATGGAAAAATTATGTTTGTTGACCACTTTAATAACTCAGCCAACTTTGTTAATATTTAGAAAAATAGACCATATATTAAGAAACATTGAATATTGATCATAATCAGGGGCGCCGGAACGAATTTGAATCAGGGGGGGGGGGGCAAAAAAATTTTTTTTTAGAAAATTAAAATAATTTAATATGTTCAAATAGTATAAAACAAAAACAAATCTACTATAAAACTTAAAAAATTTTAAATAAAATCACAATTTTAATAAAATTAATATTTTAAAAAATTTGCTACTGATTTTATCAAAAATTTTTGGAAAAAAATGAATTACTTACTCTTTTAATTTTTTTTAATTTAGAAGATTTTATTTTTCAAAAGTAAAAATATATCATTTTTAAAAATAAATGAAATAAAAGAAGAAATTTTACCCCCCCCTGTAGGATGCCAGGGGGGGGCAATGTACCCTTGCCCCCCCCCCCCCAGTTCCGGCGCCTATGATCATAATGATTAGTAAAGAAATAAATAACTATTTTATTAATCGAGTTTTAAAAATCTGCTTCTTCAATGCAAGAGATTTTTTTAATATACAAATCTTCCACAAGATAGCAGCACATTCCAAATATGTTATTTTGAAATAATCAAATGTAACTATTTAAAATTTAACATTTTTAACAAATTCTTATAATTTTATTTATTTTTATGTATCTATTAGATTATACTGTATATTGATAGCTTTTAAACAAAAAATAAATTTTTGCCAATAGATGTCACGACAAACCCTTGATTCAAAATATATTATTTTGTTCGTTTTTATTTCAGTGGGCGCCCGAGGGCGTTCGGCGCATGCGTATTGAGAAAGATCACATGCGCAGTAACTAAATAATACTCCTTTCCTTAATACGCATGAGCCGGACGCCCACTAAGCTAAAAACGAACAAACCTAATTTTTTATCAACTTAAGCCTAATAGAAAGTAGTTTTCATGCATCTATTTCTTTTCACCAAGTCAGTCTAATAACGCAAGGATACTAATCATCCAATTTCATATTTACTAATTACAATACATTATAAAATAATCATCATCAACAACAGTTGTAAAGTAAGTGAAAATGATTTATTTTTGAGTTCATATATTTTTTTTGTTTATTACGATCTAAAATCTTGTATGATATATTGAATTTGGATATTACTTTTTGAAATGGGCAGGAGATGGAAGTGAACATGTTCTCTTTTTTGGCCAACTATTATATTAAAGGTGTTTTGAATCAGATGACTATGCTGAACCAAAACAAATTTAATTAATTATTAATATGATAATTCCATTCACTCATTATTTCTAGAACTGATTTATATTTTTGACATTTATAAAAAATTTTTCTGGTTGGTAGTAAAATTAAAATTTCTAAATTCTCTTTTTAAAATAAATCGAAATTAATTCTTAAATTTTAAAATAATTAAGGTTGTTCGGATAGTACATCGTAAGTCATAATAGAATCTAAATTTTTTTTTAAATAAAATTAAAAATTTGAATGCCAAAATTCCTTATTATAATTTAGTCGTGACCTATCATAGTTTATAATTGGATTAAGTTAATAATTTAATTACCAAAAATAATAAATGAATGACTTTTGACTCGAGCAGTTTTTCACGTAATATAGAACTGGCAACATTGCATTCATCAACTATCTATTTTAAATCTTAAACGCCTTAAATTTTATTTTATTTAATATATTACAATGTTTAATGCAAATCAGTTTAAACACAATGGACGATTTGAGAGAAAAAATATTGTAAAATTGAAAAAAAAAATGTATCTGACATAGAGATAAGACACTTATGCTATGCGACGTTGCCAGGCTGGTCTGACTCTCGAGAATTCATTATTTTTAAATATTAGCGACTGTCATTTTGGAGAATTTTTTGACTTTCTTGTTAAAATATCTTTAAAAGCGGTCGGCAGAAACTTTTGGTTTTATTTTTAACGTATTCCTCGGAAGTGAATTAATAAAATGTAAGTTTTTTTGTTTTTGTATCAGTTGCACAGATGCCTATATAATTCGATATGTGTGCGTTTCGTCGTTATTCCCCATAGGCTACATGTTAAATTTCAATTTTTTAAAAATTAATTACACGATAACCCTGTGTCAGATCTGCTTCAAAATTTTATTTTATACGTATTTGATAGTGATTAATAACATATTAAAAAATTAGCTTTTAATCTACCAAAGTGCTTTAATGTCCGAACAACCTTAAAAAGTAATCTAAAAGTAACAAATTTTTTTTCTTTTCATAAAGCGTGGATTCTATTCGCCGAGCGGGAATTGATTAAGAGAAGCATTATGGATTTACGTACACGTAAATCAGTAAACTATAATGTGAATAACTTGATTAAAAAATGTTTTTCTGGCGAAAATAATACCGATAAAGAGAGAAAAAACTTGATTCATAATAAGGAAGAGCCAGCAAAAACGATTTTACTAAGATCCCGCAAGGTTGATCTTGAGATTATTGGTTCAAAACCATCGATAAGTCAAATATTTGACAAAAAACAAAAAATAATTTCAATTAAAAAAATTAAGGAAATCAAAATAAGTTGTTTGAAAACACTCAAAAAAGATCAATCAACACAAACAGACACTTGCGAGGATAATGAAAATATCACAGAAGATGATGATGAGATTGAGGATTGATCAAACAACTGGGAGTGTAGACGAAGTAAGTGAAATACTTTTTGTAATCTTTCTTTTTTTAGTTATTTGCAACTTGTATATTGAGAGGAAAGGCAGAGAGGCAGCCAAAAAGAAATTATTTTGAATGCTATAACAATCTTTCGGTGCATTTATTAGTTCTCCATCATCAGTCCTTTAATTTAAGTTTTTTATGCTCAAAGTTAGTCTATAAACCCTTGATATATATTGTGTCGGGGAATAAGTTCGTAGCGTTTTTATATTTTCTTTTGTTTTACAACGATTTTTTTGCTGTTTGACAAAGTGTATGATATTCATTCAATAGAGCTCTCTCTGCTCTACAAAACTGTGCTAATGTTCTTTAAGCCAAAGCCAAGAGTCAAGACTGACCTCCATCCAAAGAAGACCATGATCTCCGTTTGATGGGACTGGTAGGGCATGGTGCACTGGGAAATGCTCGAAAGGAATGCCACTGTCAACAAGGAGCTCTACACTGCGTGAAAGAGGCTATCAACTGAAGAGATCTCATCAACAAGGCCAAATCATACTCCTTCCTTCACGACAACGCCAGGCCCCATGTTGCACAAGTCGTCAAAGCCGCACTCCAAGAGCTCGAATGAGAGGTCCTTCAGCATCCGCCATATTCTCCTGATCTTGTACTGATGGATTGACATCTTTTCCGCTTCCTGTCCACCACAATGAAGAGGACCCCAAAAACTGGCTCAGCAACTTCTTCGATACCAGACCGGGCAATTTTAGGCCGAACGGCATCGACAAATTGGATTTGTATCCAATACAATTTAAATTAATTATGTAGTTAAAACCAATTTTGAACCGTTTTAACCAGTGCCCTGGTCAAAATCTAAAAAAGTGTTTTTTTTTAACCACCCTGAGGAGGGGGCAGGGGAAGAAATGTGGAAGCTTATATATTCTAACCCCCCCCTCCATCTAGTCCAATAATAAACCAAGATATGTAAGGTTTCAAAAATCTATTCACTGGCTCTCTCTCTATTTTTCTTCAGTAATGTCATGTTTATTCGTTCTTATAAATTTTTACTAGTTACAAATTAGTTTAAACAGTAAAGTATTTTCCAGAAAATTGCTAAGGTAATACATTTTTTAAATTCTGTATTTCTTGTCTGATATTATATAGAAAATTATTTTTGTCAAATTCGTCCTGATTTTTTTTTCACATACAGGAATCTACTTTAATTATCCCCTCCCCCTTTACCCCGCCCTTTTTATTCATAATAACAACGCACATTAAAATTTAATTTGATTAGTGATGATACAGTAGGTACAAATACATCTAAACTATAAGTCATATAGTCTTTCAACTTAATTCCTGTCCTTTCTCCTATAAAATTTCGTTAAATAAATTCATCTCCCAGGAAAATATGTATGTTAATTTAATTAAATTAGAATAAATTTAACGGTCTAAATTAGCGATACTCAATCTGAGGCCGAACTCGTATTTATTTAAAACGTAATTATGTCTTTAATTAGTTGGTATTTTTTACCTTAAATGATAATGATAATTATTTATAAAAATTTAAATGTATTTTTTTATTTTTTTAGTTGCGGCCGGCTGCTTGTGACAAAAATTTTTACATGTCTCGGGATAAAAAAAGATTGAGTAACTCTGGTCTATATCTTAGAAATGAGTACCTCCAGAAACTTAGACACAGGCAAGTAAAAGAGTCTTTCAACTTCCTCTCTTTTCTCCTTCGGCTAGTCATAGGGCTTTGCTTCCTGCGATGGTATTTCATTTGTGAAAAGTATTTATTATTTCTCATATTTATTTTTGCTGTTTGGAATGAATCTGAGGTCAAGGTTGTAGAAGAGACATGGGCAGGTTGGCCCACTAATTTTCTTTTCTTTTCTAAAATTTTTAATTTAATCATTTTCTTTAAAATGTTGATGGAACCTTAAGCTACATTAGGTTAAGGTCTCCAAAAAGATTTTAAAAAATAATTATTTCCAAATTATTCCGAGTGGGCCAATCTGCCCCGTGGTCGGGGCAGCTCATGCGAGTTTACTCCGATCTCTATAGTTGTTTTGGCAGAAGTAGGGCGGCAGTGCTATTAACCTTCATTCTGATCCGTAACACAATCTTCCAATTATTCTGCGAAATATCGCGACTGGGCCAACCTGCCCCGGTCTTTCTTACTTGACTGGTCTTTTAGTTCTTTAGAAAGATATTTGTGTGGGGCGGTTCTTTCGTGAAAGGGTAAAGGAGAAAGATGAGTACGGGAGATAAGGGGAGTTCTGAAAATGGGGTATATGCTTGCAAATAAAAATCTAAGTGCCGTTTTCAAGATTTTCTCCTGAAAAATCTAATCTCTTTATTTCTCCATCACCAAAACTAAACTCAATTTCTAAGGAACAATTAAAGCTTAATGAGTGATGCCGAGAGAAATTGTAGACCGAAACTCCTCAAACTACGCTGATTTTTCGGCAAGGGTGTAGGAAGGGAAAAACAAAAATAAAATTTTTTATTTTCCCTGATATTTGGAAGGCACAAAGGCTCTTCTTCTTCAGAGGAAGCTGAAAACAATCACAATGTTAACAAAAGTATTCTTTATAATAGTTTTACATAAAGGGCATTGGCTGTACCTCATTTTACACTCCCCTAACATTATAATAACAGCCAAGGTTTTTGCATACAAGAAAGCCATTTGTCCTCGGTAACTCTTGAGAGCATTCTGATTTGTTAATTATAATACAAATTCCATTTAGTTTAAATGTATTAATATAAAAATAATTAAATATATTTTAAATCCACGCTTTTATTAGATCATTCAACCTTTAGTCAGTTTGTTTTTTTTAAATAATATTATTAATACATTTTATATAAATTCATTTTTTTTTTAACATTTTGAAAAATATTATTTTTTATTTTTTATTATAAAAAAAAAATTAATGAATTTATATAGAATGTATTAATTATATTATTAAAAAAAACAAACTGACTAAAGGTTGAATGATCTAATAAAAGCCTGGATTTAAAATAAATTTAATTATTTTTATATTAATACATTTAAACTAAATGAATAAATTAAATTTGTATTATAATTATCAAATTAGAATGTTCTCAAGAGTTACCGAGGACCTTGGCTGTTATTATAATGTAAGCGGAGTCTAAAATGAGGTACAACCAATGCCCTTTATGTAAAACTATTATAAAGAATAGTTTTGTTAACATTGTGATTGCTTTCAGCTTCCTCTTAAGAAGAAGAGCCTATGTGCCTTCGAAAAATCAGGAAATAAACTCATTGGAGAAAATAAAAAAAATTTCATTTTTGTTTTTCCCTTCCTTGCAGAAAAATCAGCGTAGTTTGAGGAGTTTCGGTTTAAGGAACAATGTTTACAAACAAATTTCTCTTCTACAAATGTCAGTCTGATATAAATAACAAAAAAGTATATATATCTTCTTCTATTCTTGCCTTAGTCCCGCGATGCGGGGTCGGCCATCTAACCCTCTCTCTCTCAAGTCTAATGTAGTTGTCTGTCACAGGTCAAGCTCGGTCATATTTCTTTTGACCCGATGAAGCAAGTCATCCTAAATGTGTTTGTTAAAGCATTTGTGGTTTGTATTATTATTACTGTACAACGTTTCGGCTGCTTATTCTGCCTTAATATCTAATTAATTAATTTTTCTCATTCAACACAATGTTGCACACATTTTATTAAGCTTATATTCATATTATTTGGATGTTTATTTATTTCGATAGACTCTTTGACTTTTTTTTCATCACCCTAATGCTCCTCTTTGTTGCTAAATATCGTCTGACGTCTACATCTGACGTAGCTATATATCCAAACCAGCGAATAAGGATTGGCGCTCTACCAAATCTTCTCTTGATGGTATCATCATCCTTTTTGGTGGCATCAAGTGATGACCTGACCATGCGAATTTCCATCACTAGCAGATTCGCTTTTTTTTCTAGGAAGCCCATGTCGAATATAGAGCAACCGGCCTCACGACCTTCCGGTAGATTGCCGATTTCAAATGAATTAGCATCCCTTGTAATGTAGTTTGATCTTTGATTTTATATATTATTGCCTTTGGTAGGATGGTTAATTGAAAGTTTTAAAAATATATATATATAATGTGGAGATCCAGAGGTCAAGAGAGCGAAACATACACTTTCTCAAATTGTTGTCCCGGGTGTACAAAAGGGAGAACTTAGTGCGCAAGTCCGTCAAGCTAATCCCTGGGATCCCAATATGAGTCTCTGATAGACATCATTTCCAGGTATTGTTCACTATACTCTGCAATATTCCAACCTACCACACTATTCCTCCAATGGATTTAACTAATCCATTTTGATTATTTTTTGAAATTCTTTAAAATGTTTTACAATATTTTAATTTTTAAATAAAAAAAAAAAGGGGAATAATTTTCAAACACATTTATTATACAAAATTAACAATTTAAATTTTTATATTGCAAATCAATTTTAAAACAAATTTATTTATTTTGATTCGGAGATCACACAGAACCATGCTATTTTCTAGGGAGTACACTTAGATAATTTGAATATTTTTAGTCTTCTATACATTTGTAAACGATAAATATATTATATACATTTGATATTTGTATATATAACTATTAATTAATATCCTATATAAATATATATTATTTTATTGTATTTTACTATTTATTCTATTTAATTTACCTTGTGAAAAGTTTGAATAAGTAAATGGGTTAAGCCAGGACGATTCCATTCGGCCTAGCAGACGAGTTCAACCCTCCGGGCTCCTCAGGGATGCGGGATGCTGGATGCAATCAATAAAGCTGCCTGGACCAACGGTCCAAGGCCAGACGGTTCAATACTTGCTTTGCCCGATTGCCCTGTCCCGGATTTATCGATTCCACCCAGCCATCCTAATTAATTGTTTTGTCTAGAAAAAAATATTTAAATTGTTTTTAAACGAAAATGAAATTTTACATATAAATTAAATTTTTAATTATTATTTGAATCCAAAAGAGCTATCTTTTAGAAAAATAAATAAATAGCTCATGAAAATGTATAATATTATTTCTAAGTGTATTTTAACCAAAATGGGAGTTTTCTAAAAGATTTTCAAGCTTGGAATTATTTTTTAAAAAAATAATTTGTAAAATAAAAAAGTATGAGGTTTTGCTTGTATGTTGCTTGGGATTCAGGGGGGAGGGGGTAGTTACGCATGCGTAGCTAGGATCCGAACAAGTGGCATCAAGGGATGCACTCCATATAAACTCAGTTGAGAAGCTGCAATGAGATGAAATGGACCATTTCTCACTTTTACCAAGAAAATTAATATAAAACGTTACCAATTGATCGTTTCGTTTGTTTTATTACTTTTTTTTTTTATTTTGATTTCTCTTTTTTTCTTTTTTATAATGAATATGAGTGTGATTTTTCAAAAACGATAAGGTCACAATTACAATTTATTAATAATAAGGTCATGTTAATAAAATTAAATCATGTCCATTACAAAGCGAATGCAAAATTGTTTAAAATGTTTAAGAAGACATTTTAAAACAATCATAAGGCCTAAAATATATGACGATATGGAGTTATTAAAGAAATAAAATTAAAAAATGTAGAATAATGAAGTAAGTAGTTATAACAAATAATAAACCTTTTTTTTCTTTTAAATTAAATTAAATTAAATTTTCCAGCATAATGATGATGCCCAAGTGGCTTAAAGGAGTCGTCTTCTGTGGACTCTGGTTCTTCAGCATCTTCAGCGGCTTCCTCGTCCTTTATTGTCCACTTTTACCGTTGCTGATCTTCAAACAGAGTTGGTACCGACAACTCACCGACTTGCTTTTCTCTACATGGGAACTCTATCCAGTCGTAAGTTGCAGATGATTTTTATTTATTATTTCTAATAAATTACATAAATCACCAATAAATATTAATCAGCATTGGTGGAATTTAATAATTAAAAAAATATCTCAAGTCAGCGATTCTCCGTGAACCTCTGAAGGGTTACCAAATTGAAAAATATTATTTTTTTCCTATAAATTCAAGTAGTAATTTAATTAAGAGTTTTAGCTTTCTTGGTCGTTGCTATTAAATAAAAATACTTATTTTCGTGTTAAACTGTGGTTTATTTGTAAAATTTTTCGGCCTGGGTTTGCAGTTCAGAATGTACATCGCTAGTGCTTTGTATCTGAATTTGTACCTGATGAAGGCCACGGAATGAGTGGCCGAAACGTTGTTTTGTAAACAAATAAAGCACACTTTATCTGAAAACAAGTATTTAAATAATTGTTTATTATTGAAAATGAAGCTACGATTCAAGTTATGTCCAAAACAGTGAAAAAATTGGGCTTTGTATAAATTTATCAAGCAAAATTTTGAGAACCGCTGTCTTAGGGTGGGTTTCTTCTTCCTTGGAGCCTTGTAAAAAAGAAACCCCTTGAGTACTAAATCCTTATATTATAAAAATAGCATCGTTTTATTATTAAAATAAGTAGAATAAAAAAGAAAATAAAACAAATATTTCATAATAAAATTATGAACTGTGGTATATTTTATAATATAATTTAGTATTCAAGGGGGTTTCTTCATTACAAGGCTAAGTCGCTTAGCATATACATGACCATGGATGAAAAAACCGGCCCTTAGATTAAAACATTGGATGTTGTTGAATTCAATTGATTTAGATACCTAGAAAATTTCCATTGAAGAAAATTCTTTCTTATTTTTGAAACGAATGTCGTTCACAAAGAATTTAAGGATGCTTCATGGGCGTCCGCGGAAATTTTTCCAGGGAGGGGGAGGAGAGTAAAAAGTTTTCGATCGCCTCCAGGTTGGGAATCACTGCTCTAGAGTGTATTAGTATTAGAATGAACAATAATGTGAAACAATGACTCCAAAATGATTATTATAATAATGTTTTATTTTAAAAATTTCATCGTGCCAACTAAAATTTCTTGGTTATTTTAAACAGGCGCTCCTTGAATGTTTTATGGGGATGCGCGTGTTTCATGTAGGAGATTTGGTAAATCCCATGGAACGAAGTATCCTTGTAATGAACCACCGAACGAGACTCGATTGGAATTTCCTTTGGGCTGGAATGCATCATGCAAGTCAGCCTCTCTCGCATCGGCTCAAATATGTTCTTAAAGCGCCTATACGACATGTGCCTGGCCCAGGTATATTTTTTTCTTTTATTTACTCTTTTATCATTGTACATATTATTTTATTTTAGGATGGGTCATGCAAATGAGCTGCTTTCTGTACATTCATCGTTGTTGGAGCAAAGATCAACATCTTTTGGCTTCTACACTTGATTATTTTAACAACTTAAAACATACGTGTCAGGTAAGATTTTTTTATTTATTTTCAATTAGTATGATTAATATTATATGGACCCTGTTATTCAATAGTGTGTCAAGCGCCAAAAAAAATTAAAAATGAGTTAAGCCCGGAATTTTCTTTCAATAGTATTTTTTATGAAATATGTCCTAAAAAAATCTATATTTTATGTTACTTGCACAATTGACAAAAAAAAATTATATATAATCTAATGAAAACAAAAAACGTTAATGTTAATTTTCTCAAAACTCGGTAGCTGGCGCTTGACACACTAATGCGTAACAGGGTCCATATAGGCTGTTATAATAACTACACCAAGTATAATATTCGCCATCGATATGACAAATTCCAATTCATCTACACTCGATGTGATTTTGATTTCGAGTGGACATTGCAAATGCCAAAACTTGAGACCTAAAGTGAGTTTATTTTAAAAATCCAAATAGCTTCTGAATCGGAAAACGGCTGGTGTGGAAGATAATGTATTTCCCTCACAATTTAATATAATTTTAGAATGGGTCTGTCTAAATATTAAATATTTATGTACGAATTTCCAAAGGGATATATTTCAACTTTATTTTCAAATTTTTAACATAATAATTATTTATTTAAAATAGCTTGAGAATGTGTTTCTCTATTACTACTATACTTGTAAATAATTAAGACATTCATGGTCATTTTTCTTATTTTTTTTTTACATGTTTTGAACTACTACAATTTTACATTATATACACATACATACACAATCTTTACACCAAGAGAGTCTCTTTTTCTTCACCTTACAAACACAAGCCCCTCCTTTTTATCATCTCAACTGTGTAGTAGAAAATATCATTTAGTTTTTTCATATTTTCCCCTACCCTCTAATAAACTTAATAAACTGGGTTGATATTTTTTTAAATATTTCTCCCTAGAGGTGTGGTTTAACATTATATGCTCTAGATTTCCCCTGTCCTTTTTGTTGCATAGGGTACAATACTGACTTGGGTCTATCCTACACATTTGATCCTTGTAAATCAGCTGTATACAATACTTTTCATTTGCCAGTCTTAGTTGCGCGATTATTTTATGTTATATGGCATCTCAAGAGCAGATATTTCGCCTGTCCATTCTCGGGGTAGAGATCCTATTATATTTTCCCTTGTGTACTCTCGTCACTATTTTTTGTCTTCTAGATCAGTGGTTCCCAACCTTTTTTGGCCCATCGCCCCTTTCTGGAGGTTGTCTATAACCTATCGCCCCCCCCCCCCTTTTCATTTTCATTGCATGATTTAAAATTTTTAACAAAAAAGTACTTTATTTCAAAGTGAATCACTCAAGTTCCTCAGATAACGTTCTTGAAAAGAAATTTCAAAGTGAAAAAATCTGGTGTGACTGGCGCACAGCACACAACTTTCTCTTACCCTTCGGTAAGAGAAAGTTGCGCACTGTGCTGGTCACACCAGATTTTTTGTGTCGAGATATATTTAGTTTCCGATAGCACCTTAGTTTCAAACTTGCATTTTAAATGTTGACTGCTTCAAATAAACTATGGTTATTTTTCAAAATTTTAATCTCATATTTGGACATTTTATACACAATATAGAATCGTAAATAAATACAAAATTTCATAAGAATTGGAAAAAAAAATTTTAAATGCCTAAAAAGTTCTAAAGGGGACCCCCTTTTGAATCGAAATTAACATACAAATCCCTATAGGAAATTAACATTGTTCCTATGCGAAGATAAGGTGGAAAGGGAATTTAAAAAGAGTAGAGAGAGACGATAATGTTTGCAAGTGAGAGAGAGACATATATGTTTTCTTTGAAACAATTAAAGACACAAATAAATTTAAAAAAAATGGGAATTTAAATAATAATTGATTTTTAATCTAATAAAAAGAAAAAGATTTAAATTCCGTTACCATGGCAACCATTTCTATCTTTCCTATGAAGAACAAGAGTAAAGTGGTCTTCAGAAGATTTCAACGGCAAAATGAGAATATACATTTTAAAGAGCATCTAAAAAATAGTTCATTTATGAATTTTAAAAAAAATCCTTGGAGGGAATTTTGAGAAAATCGAAAAAAACTGAAAAAGTACATCAGTAAAGTACTAGTACTTTTTGGCCGATTTTGTTCAAAAGCTTATTTTGAGATTCTTCAAAGGTACCTAAGTTAAATATAAAATTTCAATCCGCTAGCTCAACTCCTTCATGCTTAAAATCTGTCCACACACACAGACACACACACACACACACACACACACACACACACACATACACACACACAGACCAATTTGCGGGACCCACTTTTTTTGGACTCAGGGGACCTCAAAACATGTATATCCATCAAAATCTCGACATCGAATTTTTGACATGATCGCAATACTTTCTCTCTCTATATATTTCATATATAGGGTACGAGAAAGTAAAAATACAACACCTGCAGAAATAGTGACTGAAACTTTGAAATTTTCAAATATGAGTAGGATGGAAATCAGGAAAGAAATCAGACAAAAATTTAATCAATCTTTATCTAATTTTTAATTTCGATTGCCGACTTTTCGGACGCAAATCGCATCCTTCCTCAGGACAATTGGTAGTTAGTAAAATACAGATATGATACTACCTGTTGTCCTGAGGAAGGATGCGATTTTTGCGTCTGAAACGTCGGCAATCGAAATTAAAAATTAGATAAAGTTTGATTAAATTTTTGTCTCATTTCTTTCCTGGCGTAACCTTTTAAAAATCTATTAATAATTTTATTTTTATGAAGAAAATAACAAAAATGGATCTTTTTTCGGTCAATCTTTATTTAATGAAAACAAAAATGACAAAAATTATTAATCAATTCTAGATTGGGACGTTTCAAATTCTAGAGTGGAATTATCTTCAGACTATTTTATTTTTATGACAATATTTTTTCCTCTTCTTTCCTGACCATCCTGTAAATAGGAGATTTTTCTCTTTGATTTCTTCTTTTAAATTTTAGTTAACTCTAATAATTTTCCCCCCTTTGAATACTCATCGCCCCCCCGCTTATTTATCGCCCCCCCCCTGATATCCCAAATCGCCCCCAGGTTGGGAACCACTGTTCTAGATGCTTCAAATTGGTCTATTAAGGTATTAAAGTTTTTCTTATTAATATTTTCAGGTTGAGTATTTATTGTCTTCATTATTTCTTTTAGCTGCGTGAACCAATTTAAGCTTTGGTGATTTCCGCTGGTGGGTTTCTGTCTAAACATATCAATCTCTTCAGACATAGCTTAGGCGTTCTGTTTTCAGACATTTCAGTCAATTTGATCCACCATCTCAAAGCTTTCTTAATGATTGATATGTCTATACTTGTAAATATACTATATAATGATTTTTTTTTAGATTGTACTCTTCCCCGAAGGTACTGATTTGACACCTAAGAGTCTCCAACGAAGTCATGAATATGCCGATTCTCACAATTTGATAAAGTACTATAAAGTACTTCATCCGAAAACAACTGGCTTCAGTTTTCTCACTCGTCGTATGCTTCAGAGTAAGAATTTTTTTTTAATTAAAAAATTTAGATTTATTAATAAGTAGAAAGATTTTTAAATATTTTTCATACATTTTTTTATTGAATTTAAATCCCCCTCCCCCTATAATTTAGGCTATAAGAGAAATACAGTTTTTTTAATTTTTTAAGGCACACCAATATTTTTTGACAACAACGATTCAGCATCCTCACAACCAAATCTTGGGAAATTTAGTGTAAACTAAATATCAATTGAGATGTTTAACTCAAATTTTTTTTTAATACAATGCCTGGCCTAATCTTCGTTTCTTAATAATATATTTAATGTATAATTTTTATTAACAGATAACCAGTTAGATGCCATCTATGATCTAACACTTGGATATCCAGACACGCTCCCACAATCGGAGATGGATTTACTACAAGGAAAGTTTCCTGAACAAGTTCATTTTTACATTAAAAGGTATATAAAAAAAAAAATAATAATAATAAAGAAATTCTGTTTCAATCACTCATGAAATTCCAAAATTTTCTATTTCCATTTGTATAAATTAAATAATTTTTTTTAGATATCCAAGAGCATGTTTACCAGTAACCGAAGTTGGTCTGAAACAATTTTTATCGTCTCTCTGGAGAGACAAGGAGCGGCTTCTGACCAACTTCTATGAAAAAGGATTTTTTGATATCTCTGATTCAGGAAATTTGATGCAACATTCACCAGAACAACATTCACCATCATTGCCCCCTCAAATAACCACCAAGGTAAAACGAGCATACTAGTGATATACTATTATTACTATTATTCCAGTGGCGTAACTAGCCTTTGATAGCAGAGGGGACGAAGCTCAATTAGTGCCCCGTTTTTCAAGTTGTAATATAATTTTAAAAGAAAACTCAATTTTTTTAAAACAATCTATGAAAAATCACCGTCCCTGAGTTATATCTTAGATGCCCTAGGGCGCCTGTTGTTATCGAGGGACTGGATGCCCCTGGGCTAGTTACGCTACTGCACTATTCTTATTTATTAATTAATTAATATTCAAATATCCCAATATTAATCCAAGTTTATTAGATAAATTCTTGCTAATCGAGGGGGATTGGGCAATTAGTCTCTCACTTTTTTTAACGCATACAGTATTTTTTTTCTCTCTAAAATTATTAATCATTATTGTTTAAAAATAGTAATCCAACTTTTTCGTGCATGCCTCATTATAAGAAGTTGCCAAGTCAAAATATAATTTAATTAGCTAATCTAACTTTGTTAATTGATTGTTACTTATAGCGTTTTGAAATGAACGACGCACCATCGCCAGATTATTCAGATCTGCGCACACCACCAGACCGTTCTCTTACATTCGAACAAGAACTCGTTCGTCGACGAAAGCAGCTCCTTCCAAAGGAAGCAGCCAGTCAGCCTCATAAACACGCTCTTCATCTTTCACTCCTCTTCTGGACCGCTTTGTGTCTCGGATGTTTTGTTGGGCTGATTGTAAGTCCTTCCTTCCAGGTTTGGACTGCAATACATTGTGTTTTTTTTATCTTGCTCTCAATATTTTCTGAAGGTATCCACATGTTAGAAATATGGCTATACGCAAAAAAACCAAAATCTGTTCATTTATTAATAAATAATTTAATTCTTATTACTAATTATATTAATTCTTCGCGACCAGGATGAATTTCCTGGCTCTATGTGAATTCATGTGCCAAATGAAAAATTAATATAGATAATTTAAAAATATTAATAGATATTATTCTTATGATCATGTAGTTATTTTTTTTCCAAAAAATTCATTACTATATGTTAGGTATTGTTCCCTAATTGAATTTAATGTAATACGATGCTTAAACGTAAGAGAAATGTGACTTCCTCTTTTTTTAATTATATTTCTATTTTTATATCAAAATTAAAAATTTGCCTATACCTACTTATATATTCATTTATAAAAATAATTTTTGCCTTTAATATTTTTTTGTGTTTTATTATTTTCCTAATAAATGACGACAGATGTGTTAATTATTTAAAACACTTCAGCGTATTATTCTTTATGCTACTCGCTCTTTGTTAGTGATCATAGGGGTTGGGACAAGGGGATCAAGGATGCATCCCCCTCTCGGGTTGGTCCAGAAAGGGGCACAGGAGGACAAGCGAAAATCATGTATAGACATATATGTATTATATTTATTTAAAAAGATTGAATGATATATGAATATCAATTTATATAAAAAAAAATTGTAAAATAATAAATATTTTTGGCTTAAATTATATATCACCTTTCAAAAATGAAGCAAAAATAAATATAATCCATGTAAATAAAACTCAAAAATTTCTTTGCCTCCTGAGAAAAAATGTTCCGATCGCTATGTTAGCGAATGTATAAATCGATCTTATTACATTTAATTTCGCTTTATAAATTATACTATCAAAGGCTGATTTAGGATATATAGGAGCTCTTTTATTTATCCTTTTGGATTCTTGTTATTACTAGAGATTTAGTTTAGATCTTTTTTTTTTTTTTTTATTGATACTACTGACTTCATGTTATGTTCTATTTTTTTCCTAAATAATATCTCTCATAGTTACACTCCATTAAATCCAAAACATTAAGACATTTCTCAGAGATAAAATTAGAACTATAGATAAATCAGATTTCATTAAATTCTATAAGGAACCTTAATCTCAACAACTATCTTATTTTCATCGATGTATTTATTATTTATTAAAATATATATTAGAATTTAATAATAGAAATTTTAATTGTATAATAATAATAAATACATATATTATTAATATAAATATATATCTTTAGAATATTTATATGTGTAATTTCCAACTACTCTAAAAATATATAAACCAAAAGAAATAAAATCTTTCTTTTGGACAAATATTCTCATGTATGTTATTGATGTCTCATTTTTATATCTTAGTGTGCGAAATTATCGCTTACATAGCAGTATGTATATGGTTATAAACATATATATATATAAACCCTTCTATAGGATCTAGAGTAAGACTCTTTAAATGATAAAAAGAATATGCATTTGAAAAATTGACATTCAAAATCCAATTCTTCCAACAAACAAAGTAAATGGACTTCAGTATTAATATCTGAAAAAAAAATTATGCGTTATATAAAAGCTTCGTTTAAATTAATTGGTTAATTAAGTATCCATATTTACTCGATTCATATTTAAGCTTTATAAGTAAAATTGCATATGAGTGTTGTTTTCAATGTTGTCTTTAATTTGATGTTTAAACGAATTGTTTTTATAATTAAATGAAATTTATGCAAGGTTCCGTAATCTAGAGAATAAGAATTGATAAAATTTTGAAAAGAAATCAGCTCAATCGGTGTAGCAAAGTTAGTTAGCTAATAATGCATAGTTTGGAAGCTTATCTGTTTCGGTCATTGTTTATATACAATTTTCATTTTGAAGAAAACCATTCACATTGAGAAATATCATTAAAAGAGGTATAGAAAAAATTATCTATAAATAACATGTAGAAAAAGTAATACTTCTTCAAAGGAAATCACAATTAATTATTAATATAAACATAATTTTTATTTTATTAAAAAATATTATTTATAAAATATAATTATGTTTAAAGAAACTTAAAAATTGTTTAAGACTTTAGAAGAAGATTGCTTTTTTTCAAAAAAAAAATTAAAAAAGAGTACTTAAAGAAAAAAAATTAAATAAGACATTGTCATGAGGCTTTTTTGATTGCTTTCTGCTTCAAATATTTAATATGCATCAAATTCTTGAAGCATTTTTTATAAAAAATCTACTTCTTTATTAATTTTTGAAAAATATTCAAAAATCTCTTTGACGATAAAAGAAGATGAAAAAAAAAAAAACTTCTCTTCTGCGCAAAATTTTTTATTTACATTTTGACTTTTCGGGGATTAAATGTCACACATCTTCAGGACTTATGTTACAGCTTCTCTAAAATTTAATATATTACACCACTTCAATATTAAATAAAAAAAGCTTTACTTAAAAGGCTATTAAAATTAAAATTTTATTTCTCAGCCTCCTTCACTTGTTAAGGTTAAAAAAAGAGTATATGATATTTAGGATAACTATACTCTTTTTCTAACCTTAACAACAGGAGCCGATGTGGCTTATCTGATAAGCTGGGGCTTTGTAATTTGAGATACTCGAGTTCGAACCCAGTTGCCGGAAAATTTTAACCAAGCCGAGCGTCTCTACTGGAGCAATGGGAATATAATCTCCTCCAGTTTTAGACACCATTCCAAGAGTGATACTCCCCGCACAATAGATCTATAATGTCGCAGTGTAGAGAAGACCCACAACATCAAATCAATCAACTTTAACAAGGAGGCGGAGAAATAAAATTTTTTTAACAACCTTGTAATTAGAGCTTTTTTTAATCAAGTGTTAAATTGATTTATTATTTATTTTATGTTATAACATAGATCCTGATGATAGACGACGTTTAGTAGCCGAAAAGATGACAAGATGTAAATCAAAAATTTTAGTCCAAAAATAAATGTTTATTTTATCTTCATCAAAATAACTCAAGAGCCTTCCTTCACATCTTAGACGAAATAAAAAGAGGGTCAAATTTAAACACATTTAATGAATAATTAAAAACTACTAGTAAATTTTAATATTTTTCCTAAAAATCTCAATGTACGTCCTTTCATATTCTTGAAAAGAAACTTTTTACCAAAATATTTTTTGCTTTCTCCACTTAAATTAATCAATTTCTAAAAGATAGATTAAAAATAAGTCATGAAAATGTGATAATATTATATTTTTAAAAAAAAGTCTATAAATCCCAAAAGTAATCTGTGATTCTTCATTTACTACATTTTTACATAAATATAGAAAAAAAAATATAAATATTCTATACTTAATTATCTGGGTAACTGAGGGATGCTTTTTGAAATGTGTGTCATATTGTAATTAGGCAAGAATGAGGCAGGTGATTATTTATTTTCATTGCAATTCATTTTATTCTTATTATATGAACTTTCCGGGCGTTTTGCAATAATAAATATAATAATAGTATTATAATAATAAAATCAGTTAAATATTTAATAAGATATCAATTTTTTGTTGGTATGTTATGATATTAAATTAAGATTTAATGAAAGATATAAGTATATAAACTGAGAAAGAATATAAATCCCTTAATGGATCTTTCATAAAACTCTTATATTTAATTATTGGCTAATTATAATATTCTAATTAATAATTGAATGAAATCAAATGGCCTAAAAAATATTTACTTTTGAATCTTCTTCTAAAAGGAAAGTTCAGAAAAATAATAAAAAAAAAATTATTATCAACTTTAATTGTTTGATTAGGCTGAAGTTGATTACAAGATTTGAAAAAAAAAGTGAATACTTTTTCTATTTTGTGAAATATAGATATTTTACAAAAAATTAAGTCTACGTATTTGTTTTTTCAAGTCCTGTAAAATTATTCTCTATATTCATAGGTGCCCGCGGAGGAGGACGCTTGCCCCCCTCCTCTTTTCTCAGTAAAATTTAAAAAATAATATAATAATATTCTTTCTTGGTTGCATGTGACCGCTGGTCATCATAGGTCTTTGTATCTTATGCATCCATTTTTTAAAAAATTTCTGCGGGCGCCCGTGACTATCATTTTTTTTTTTTAATAATTACTATTTTGTAACAAGTATTTTTTAAAATTATATATCTTAAGGGATTTGAACAAAAAAAGTCATCAATTTTTACAAATCGTTTTACAAGAAATAGAACTACAAACTATTTTTGATTATTTTATATAAAAAAATATTTTCAAAAAAAAAAAAAAAAGAATAACAAAAAAAAATCCCGATGGCAGCACTTGGATAGGTAGATTTTTGAATTGTGACTTTGAAAGAAAATCAACTTATTTGAACTTCAAACAGCCGCTATATTAAAATCGATTTGGGCCAATTGTGGTACTAAAGTATATATTAAGGGGCTTCAAGAGGCCACATTGAATCTTTGCATCCAAAACTACTGAGGCATTTTAAAGAATTTTTTTATGTAGTTTTTTTTTTTAAATGATTTAAATTCGTAAGCATTTAACATAATAGAAAGCTTTTTTTTTAATTATGATAAATTAAATAATAATGAAAATTATTTATATTTATAGAAAATGCAAACAACGTAAGTTATAATATTTTTTTTTAAATCTAAAAATGTAAAAATTACTAATATCCAACCTATAATAATTAAATAAAGTGGTGAGAAAGTCAAAAATAAATTTCTTATTTATTTAAAAATTAACGGCCAAATAGTTCGGCACTCTTGCAAAAGATGGCAGGCTAATCTAACATAAGATCACTTAAGCCTATATTTATATGCTTTTATAAATGATATATAATTTTTAAATGAATAAATTATAATATTACCACATCTAAGAAAGTGAATTAAATGGAATGTCAAGAGTATTCGTCTGTTAAAAAATAATTAAGATTTTGCTGTGTTATAAACAAGGTGTTATCATAGACGTTAGACCTGGGGGAGGGGTAAGGGTACATTGAATGTCTGTGGGCACACAGGGACAGACAAGACAATACCTGGACAATACCAGACATTTCATCTCAGTCAGACAAATTGTCTGTTGCTGTTACCTACAGCCTTATATTGTTTTATACTACCGAAATAGTACTAATACTAAAAATGTAAAAATTATTAACAAATACATGAGATTAAATATAACTCTATCATCCTACCATCTGTTGGCAAATTTTAGTAATAGTTGGGCTTTTTTTAGAACCCCTAACCCTATCTTATCGGCAAAAACATGTGAACAGCATGCCTCCTGAAGGGCCTTAATATCAGCTGAATCTTGCATTAATTCATCATAATCTAATGAAAAATTTCATTTTCATTGAAGATTGTTGCCAAACCACTCACAATTTCCTGTGCCATCAAGTAGCGAATAGTTTTTAATAATTTTTAACTTTAATAAAATGCACTCGTCAGATGCCACAATAATATAAACAATGTAAATAAATGTTAACGTTACGCACAAATTTGGGTAAAATGTATATGTTTTCCCAAGTAACCTATAGTAAATTTTTAATAAATAAGAAATGATATATATATATAATATATAAGATATTATATACCAGGTATTGTCCTACATCATGTTTGTAAGTCGTGAAGAAAATTCATACAATTTAATTTATTAATTCAAATAGCCAACAAAAGTTAGGGTGCCGCCGAGAGTCGAACCACGGATTTGGTTTCAGTGTGCCCTACCTCTGGACCACAACACGGCTTTCGGTTATTTGAATTCACCAGAATTATATATTATATATATAATTTCTTATTTATTAATTGCCTAAATGAGAGTTAAGCTCAATTAGTCAATCTAGTTTGCGCCTGGTTGAAGGAGAAATTTGTGGCTTCGCATTTGGGTCCAATTCTCCTGCTGAGTAATATAGCATTCTGACTGAATTCAAATAACCGAATGCCGTGCTGAGGTCCAGTGGTAGGGCTGCAGTGTTCTTGGAAAACTTTCAGCCAATCTTAAGCACAGCCTGACTAGAGATCCGAATGGTTGCGTCAAGGCCCAGTGTTTAAATACCTTGACTCTTTAAAATTCATAGTAAAAAATTATAAATATATTATTATATAGAGATTAATAATATATAAATTGGGTATATGAGACTTTGCAGCCAAGGAAAACAATCTTGACGGTTGACAATTAAATAGAAGTTTTTATTTAACTCCTTGGCTGCAAAGTCTCTATACCCAATTCATAGTCTACAGTCACTTCTCATCACTATATATATAATGGTTCGGACCCCAAGCAGTCTGATGAATATTTATTTAGATCATTTGGATACCAAATGGTATAAATAAATGTGCCTGTATTTGGCCTAAGATGCTGAAAATACTAAAAAATGAGATCAAGGGGCGGATAATAGAGAGAAATGTTTTTTTTTTTTATTAATCGCATTAAATAAAAGATATTTTTAAAAAAATCCGCTCTATATCTTATAGATAATTAAATTAGTAATCATTGTGTTAAAAAATAATTAATTTTTTACCGTTAATTAATTAGCTGGGATCTTTCAGATGGAATGGAATAAATCCCTTGTATCCCTATGGGAAAAACTGACGCCATCTCTTGCCGCCTAGAGTAACTCGTTACTGAATCGTGTTCTAACGGCGCTTTTCGAGACGCGCACCTTAAGCCAGAATGTTTCCTTCATTTATATTAATAGGTTGATGTTTTCAAGTCATCTGAAAAATATAAAATTTGAATTAGTTTAGCTCATTTTATTTTAATAACTATTGTATATGAAATTTACTTATAATTCGAAAAACCGTAGATTTTTTTTTGGGCCTCCTCCTCCCCTTATAGCCCACCAATCCTCACCAAAATGTATTTATCTAAAAAAAAAAAAAAAATTAGTTTCCATATTTTGATTTCATTAATGAAAATATACTTACTTTTGTATTAAAAATTAATCTTGAAGACTTCTTTTTGTGCACTTCACAATATATATTTATAAAATAAATATATTTAAAAGAAAAAAATAGAAAAATTCATTTAAAAAAAAATGAGTTCGCGGTTGTAAGAAACATAAAAATGCAGCAAAAATTGTCAAATTTGATCCTCCCTCACAAGCTCAAATAAACAGTGGTGTACTATCCCAAAAAGGGCAAATTCTAGGAGGGGCGCCTTTAATTTGTATTTACTTACTGTGTATATTAAAAGATTCAAAACAACAAAATTCGATGACTAGATGCCAATAGATGATAATGATACACACTTAAGCCAAAATGTTTCCTTCATTTGTATTAATAAGTTGATGTTTTTATTTAACCAAAATGAAAACAAGAACGTCAAGGAAATATAAATCATCTGAAAAATATAAAATTTGAGTTAATTTTTATCATTTTATTTTAATACCTAGTGTAGGCTATATAAAATTTACTTACTTATTCAAATTTCACATAATATTTAATCTTGGAGACTTCTTTTTCTATAAAATAAAACAAAAACAAAATTTGGAAAGATATTTAAAAAGAATTTAGGCCAAAATTCGCGAACAATTCTTTTTATTATTTGCATCATCGTATGCGAAATTTCAAAAAAGAATTGCGATTTTCGAAAAACCGTAAGTCGGGTGCCTGAAGAAATCATATCAGTGAGAATGAACGTGATTTTTTGGATTACGAGTAAACGAGAGACCAGGGGGCTTGGTGAAGGAGATCCTACCTAGCCTAACTAAAGATACGAACGAATTGTAATTGTATATACCCGGTCCCCACCATCAGATCGGCGGGGCCCTCGGGCCTGTCCCTGGCCTTAAGGGTATGCGTTATTTACATCCAGGCTATCCCTGGAAAAACGACATCCCTCCCTGAGCCTCGTTTACCCATAGAGCCACCTCAAACCCAACCTCAAAGATACAAAAACATCCAGACACCCTTTGCGTCTTTATCAGACGTCTTTTCGCAAACACAAGACACTTGAGAACCTGGGCCTCAATCTCTCAATCAGATCTGACCGCATCTCCTTATGAATCGTTCATGGGCAAATCAACGAAATAATAATTCATTTTACCTCTCTGTTGGATCCTAAATACAAATACAACCCTAACCCCTAACAAAATAAACTAACTAGAGAAGGCACCTGAAGCTAATAACAACGACGAATATCCAACAGAAGCCTAAATTGAAGAATATTCTCGTTGATTTCTCCACAATTGGCTTCATGAGCAGTAGCTGCAGGTTCAAAAATAAAATCCCTATCGTCGGCATGGTGCATCCCCCCCGCCCTCTATATTTAAACTAATAAACTACAATTAAGGTGTGAAAATGAATTTTCAAATTATAGAAACAAAAAAGTGAATACATTTGTATTCGTATATAAATCACACCTTAAGCTCTAGGTACCAAGTTGATGATGTCCCGCGGTGCAGGAGAGAGAGAAATCCCCTCCCCCGACGCAGGTGTGGAGGAAGTCTAATCTAATTTTTATTAAAATTTAAAAAAATTAAGTTAAATTTTAGCAAAAAATTTTTATAAAAAATTATATCAAATTTTTTAAAAACTTTAAAGAATTTTAAATTTAATTAAGAAATTTGAAATGAAAATTTTAAAATTAATTAAGAAATTTGAAATGAAAATTTAAAATTAATTAAGAAATTTGAAATGAAAATTTTAAATTTAATTAAGAAATTAGAAATGAAAATTTTAAATTTAATTAAGAAATTAAAAATGAAAATTTTAAAATGCAAATTAATTAAAAGTGAAAATTATTTTATTTTTAATTTATTCATTAAAACAATTATTTATGAAAATTATCTATTTAAAAAAAAATTAATTATTGATTGATATTAAAAAAGAGCTAATTCTATTTGGGGTCAGCTGAAAAAAAAACATCCTAAGAAAAGCTAATCTAAACTATCCCCTTCAATATTCTTGCACCATGCAATTAATACCTTTGATACCATCTCGGAGTTCTGTAAAAAAAAAGAAAAAAATTCATTAGAAACAGATAATTAATTTTTATTATATTATGGGATTTATGAATTTATATATCTCTGTGTATGTGTATGTATGAGTGTGTGTATGTGTGTGGGTGGGAGGGTGCATGTTACCGCCAGACAATGAAATATTTACCTCTCGGGGCATTGAAGACCGCTCGAAGCTCCTGCAGTCGTTGCGCTCAGCTCCTCAGCTCCTCAGCTCCTCAGCTCCTCAGCTCCTCAGCTTCCACGTCCTCTTGCACTGGCACTAGCACTAGCACTAACACTAACACAAATGAATCTGCAAAAGAGAATATATTTTAGAATCTCACTCTCTTTTCAAAAGATATCAAAGGAATTTGGAAATAAAGTTTTCATTTAAAGTGATTTATATGAAATTAAAGAATATATTAAAATCTTAATATGACTATGTGTAAAGGGATTTGGACCTGTATATGAATGTCTGTATGGGTTTTTACTTTCTCTTAGCCTATATATGAAATATATAGGAGAGAAAGTATTGCGATCATGTCAAAAATTCGATGTCGAGATTTTGATGGATATACATGTTTTGAGGTCCCCTGAGTCCAAAAAAAGTGGGTCCCGCAAATTGGTCTGTGTGTGTGTGTGTGTGTGTGTGTGTGTCTGTATGTGTGGACAGATTTTTAGCATGAAGGAATTGAGCTACCGGATTGAAATTTTATATTTAACTTAGGTACCTTCCCACACGCTCAAAATAAGCTTTTGAACAAAATCGGCCAAAAAGTACTAGTACTTTACTGATGTACTTTTTCAGTTTTTTTCGATTTTCTCAAAATTCCCTCCAAGGATTTTTTTTAAAATTCAAAAATCAATTATTTTTTAGATGCTCTTTAAAATGTATATTCTCATTTTGCCGTTGAAACCTTCTGGAGACCACTTTACTCTTGTTCTTTTAGCATGAAGGAATTGAGCTACCGGATTGAAATTTTATATTTAACTTAGGTACCTTCCCACACGCTCAAAATAAGCTTTTGAACAAAATCGGCCAAAAAGTACTAGTACTTTACTGATGTACTTTTTCAGTTTTTTTCGATTTTCTCAAAATTCCCTCCAAGGATTTTTTTTAAAATTCAAAAATCAATTATTTTTTAGATGCTCTTTAAAATGTATATTCTCATTTTGCCGTTGAAATCTTCTGGAGACCACTTTACTCTTGTTCTTCATAGGAAAGATAGAAATGGTTGCCATGGTAACGGAATTTAAATCTTTTTCTTTTTATTAGATTAAAAATCAATTATTATTTAAATTCCCATTTATTTGTGTCTTTAATTGCTTAGGAGAAAACATATATATCTCTCTCTCTCACTTGCAAACATTATCGCCTGTCTCTCCGCCTTCTCTCATAGGCCTAATGTTAATTTCCTATAGGGATTTGTATGTTAATTTCGATTCAAAAGGGGGTCCCCTTTGAAACTTTTTAGGCATTTAAAATTTTTTTTTCCAATTCTTATGAAATTTTGTATTTATTTACGATTCTCTATTGTGTATAAAATGTCCAAATATGAGATTAAAATTTTTAAAAATAACCATAGTTTATTTCAAGCAGTCAACATTTAAAATCCAAGTTTGAAACTAAGGTGCTATCGGAAACTAAATATATCTCGACACAAAAAATCTGGTGTGACCAGCACAGTGCGCAACTTTCTCTTACCGAAGGGTAAGAGAAAGTTGTGTGCTGTGCGCCAGTCACACCAGATTTTTTAATTTCTGAAACTAGTAGGCTAAATGAGCAAAATTAAAAAATTAAAATAATAAATCTCTTAATTAATTCGAGAAGGAATAATATATAGGCCTATTCTGAGCTAAATATAAGAAAGTATTAAACAAGAAGTAAGTTTACTAATATTAAGTTTCAATTCGTATAAGAATTGTAACAAAACTATAAATTACTGAACGTAAGTGAAAGTTGTGTGCTGTGCTACCAGTCACACCATATTTTTATAATATTAAGATGAATTTTGTGTGTGAGTCTGTAGGGTTGGAGGGGGGTGTATGTGTTACTAGCCTATGAAATACTGTACTTACCCTGGGGGACAGTGAAGGTCATTCGAAGCTGCTTGAATTCTGATTCAAATTTCAATTGCACCAGAGAAACACGAATCTGAAAAAAAGAATATCTTTTAGGAACTCTCTCTTATGAAACGATATCAAAAGAATTCGGAAAGAAAATTTCTATTTTTATCAAATGAAAAAAATATTTAGGTTGATACTTCAAGTAAATGAAATTAAAATATAAAAAATTAATTAACATTTGATGTATAGAGCAAAAAAAAAAAATCAAAAGTAATGAGTCTTATTTCATGTAACTTGTATTCGCCTGACTTTACTGAAATAGAAGGAAAAAATCTCTGAGCTACGAGCCTAATTTTAAGTTATAAAGATTCATCAAGCTCGATCCGGAACTATCCATTCGATGGACGTAAGCGTTTGGGCTTATAAATATAAAACAAGCGATTAGTTATAACATTTGTTTTATTTTTAAGCAAGGGCGGATACAAGGGGAGGGATTAAAGAGGGTAATTACCCCCTCCCCCGAAATTTGATTTGTATATATATTCTGATAAACAAGTATAGAATGCACCCTTAAATTACCGAAAAAAAAAAATTGTGTGCTGTGCGACCAGTCACACCAGATTATCCCCCCCCCCCCCGAGAAACTTCTCTGAATCCGCAACTGTTTTTTATGAACTAAAAATCTTCTCTCTATTTACTATTAAGTCAAAATATTTAATTCGATAAAGTCTTAAATAACGCAAAAAAATTTTATTGTGAGGGCTTAACACGGAAATAGAGGTCAATATTTCGAAGTCGAATTTTTTAACGATTAATTGTTGATAGGATAAAGTAAAAACTGAAGAGAATGTTGAGGAACTGATTAAGAAAGAGGCCGCCGCACGCGGGCCCTTGTTAAGTATTGTATCTGAGGTTCCTTTTTGAAAAAAAAACTAATAACAATGAGAGAAGCCCACCGGAAGCGGGCAACTAATTTTGTATATTTTGAATTTTATTTAGATCTTATAAAAAATAATTTAATCTAGGGTTGAGTTGCAATTCCTTCATCCGCCAGTGCATACAAATGAATTGATTATCCTCTCTCTATTCATAAAAAGGAAGTAAATATCTAACTAAGGGTATTCACGAGGTCGAAATTAGCCTGATTAGGTGCCCACCGAAGACAGGTGAAGCAGCTAGTTAAGTTTAAATGAAAAATAAGAAAAAAAAAGTCATCCCATTGAATGAAAAAAGATTTAGATATAAAACGCAAGGATATTCCTATGCTTTGGTGTGTATAAGCCTATACGAATGTGTGTATGCCAATCTATGCTACCAGGTAGCATTGCTACCTATTAACCCAGCCAACAAACTTGTCCAGACTTGCATACGGACCATTGCAAGGGAGTCAAGCAAAGAGAGCCAAACCAATTACCGGCTAACTACTAAGTAATTTTATTATTTGTCTTTAAATAGTTTATTTATATTTTATTAAATTAAAAAAATAAATACACTTATCGCCTAGAAACAAGATTCGGACCACCTCCATATATTTGTGTGGAGGTACAGACTCTTGCGAGAGAGAGAGAGAGCCAAATCAATTATTTTTATTATTTGCCTTTAAATATTTTATCAATTTAATAAAATAAAAGCACTTATCGCCTAGAAACAAGAATCGGACCACCTCTAAATATAAATATTTTGTTATTTTTCCACACTGGCTCATTTTAATACATTTTTATAAAATCACAATTACGTTTATATATAATAAATAATTTTTTTTGTGGAGGGATTTATATTTCTAATATTTAAAATAATAAACCAAGTATTAATAAAAGAAGAGAAATGAAATTCACCTCAAAAGTCCTTAAAGTTTAGAAGAAACGCGAATTTTTGCAGGAGCTCACACTTGGACACGTCTGCCCCCAAGCGACGCCATTCCCCAACTGAGGGATGGGATTTTTTTAACGCGGAAGGTGCTTCACCTATCACTGTCCCCACTCTACTGAAGCCTCTGACTTTGCCATTTGAATATATAGGTAGATTTTACATTGAAATGCATTTAGACTCGGGACCCAGCTCATAGTCTTAAACCTTCTATCAGCTGATTGGCCAAACACTTTGGGAGTGGGGGTGGTGGTGGGGACGGAATTTTTCACTATTACTAATACTACTTTTCCTCCTACTATTACTACTTTTCCTGTTACTAATACTACTCTCTTCACTCTAAATATATAGGTATACTTTCCTATACTTTTCTACACTATAGGCTTGTAATATTTTTTGTTTTACGTATATACTATATATGAATTTGAAAATTTACATTCATTTTCAATTACAATCCCAATAGTACAAATAAGAGGGCCAGGTGGTGGGGGCCCGCTAATTTTTCTAAATTAAATATCTTTGGACGCACTACTCCAAATGCAATGAAATTTGAAATTTAAGGTCTTACCAGCCTACAAAAGGCTACAATGGAGACAAAATTGAACTAGATCCCCCCAATTTTTCTAAATTAAATATCTTTGGACGCACTACTGCAAAAGCGATGAAATTTGAAATTTAAGCTCTTATTAGCATACAAAATGCGACAATGAAGACAAAATTGAGCTCGGGCCCGCCGATTTTTCCAAATTAAATATTTTAAATATTTTACTAGATAGGCTTACTTAAATCTTTGTATATATCCTAATGAAAATAGGAATATGGAATCGAAATCTTAGCGATTCTATTAAATAAAAAAAAGTTTGGTTTGACGGACAGACAAAGCGTACTAATACTCGGCAATTATATGGACCCTGTTATGCAATGGTGTGTCAAAGACCAAAAAATTTTTACCTATATAAAATATGTTAATATATAAAAAATATTAGATTCATGTCAAAAATTATAATTTGATGAAAATAAATTTTATGAAGCCCCCCTACCAAAAAGTGAATCCTGCAAAATGGTCTGTGTGTATGAACAAAATATCTCAAGAACGAAAAGAACTACGAGATTAAAATAAATTAGACACCCCTTGGCAAGCAACACAAAACATTTGAGCAAAATCGGCCAAAGACTAGTACTTTGCTGATGTACTTTGTCGATTTTCTCAGTTAAGACCTAATCGTATGATTATTCAAAAAATAAACGATTCAGTTTTTACATGTTAGTCCTATTGGTGGATCAAGTTATGCCATAAGTTGGACCCGAGATCTCTAGTCTAACCGAGGTACCAAGGAATGATTAAGTAATCAAAGGAAACACATGATGGTACTTGCTTGACTAGTAAAGTAATATACTATAATAAGCTAGAATCCAGGGCCGGATCTAGGGGGGAGGCAGTGGGTGCATGTGCCCCGGCGGCAGATATCAGGGGGCGGCAATTAAAGAAAGATTTACTAAAAAAAAGGTAAAATGATATCAATTTTATATAGAAAATTTTAAGGAGGGGGCGCCAAATTAAATTTTGCCCCCCCCCCCCTAAAAAATCTCCTAGTTCTGGCCCTGCTAGAATCTCTACCGAAACGTTATAGACCTACTCAAAGTGCTAAAATAAAATCACTGTAAATTATTGTGCATTCATTTCATTTCAAAATTAAAACGTCCCACTTCAAATATTATTTAAATATAAGGCATTCATATCAGTGGCGTAACTTACGCCCCCGCAGACCCCCAGGCCGGACCTTGGGGGGCCCTCGGGCCGGGCCGGGTTAAAAAACTGTAGCTCCGATAAAATCGGAAAAATTTAGATAAAAAAAATAATGAAAATTTCTCTTTGAGAGGGCCCGGGACCCTCAGGGTTCAGGGATATACGGTATTTTAAAAATATTTTTTGTATGGTCTAATAATGGGGCCCGAAATAAAATTTGCGGAGGGGGGGGACCCAGCTAAAAACGTTACTCTAGTGATTCATATGTATATATTGTTGAACCATATATAATTGCCTATATTATAATACAGGCCTATGAATAAGTCTATAGGTTTAGAATATGGAAAATGTCTTTCTCTTTCAAGTAATATATTCATTTAGAATTATACATCTCAGTATTTTACAAAATATTCATTTCTTTAGTTAGTAATTTTGAATTATATTAGCGATGCATCGCGATGGTGAGAGAAATTAATTAAAGACAAAATGGACCAACGAGAGAAAAGAACTCGAAGCATACATGTTTGAAATGGTATATGAAAGAATCTGACTTTAAAAAATTGGATAAAATAAAATATGCACATGTGAAATTGCCAATAAGTAAGAGAGCAAAGAATATAATATTAACCGATGGCATGCACTCATATATGGTTAAAAAAAATATTGAGGAATTGTTAAATTTTTATGTTATTTATAAAGATTATATGTTTAAAGTGAATAATAAATAAATAATAAGTAATATTGAATCGAAATACCTAAGCAAAACGGTTGAGAAAGGAGAGAGAGCGGCGGGAGCAGCTGGCTGGCGTGATGGCCGCCGGTCAAATGAGAGCGCGTCGCTTTCCTTAGAGAAACAAGCGCAGAGACATTGCTAGTCAAGAGTCCCCTCTCTACTGACTGGCCAAGCGTCTCGTCTTCCCTTGGAGGCAGGTGGACAATGGCGCCAAAGAATACAGCCCCGTGATTGGTTAATTAGTGAGAAGGAGGGAATATGAGAGTGGAAGATTCCATTTTATTAAAGGGGAGTAAGGTAGTGAATAAAGAGCAGATATTTTCTATTATTTCAATAAATATTAAGAAATTATTACAAAAAAAATCAAAAATTTTTTAAAGTAATAAAATCAAAGAATCAATAATTCTTATTATACTTAAATTAAGGTTTACTTTACAACCAATTTTCCTTTGGCAACTGGGTTGAAGATAATGGCTTCTCACTGAATAATTATAATCCTTTTATTGTAGAGGTCTGTTCATCCTATTATTTTTTACTTTCTCGTATAGAATATAAAGAGAAAGTATTGTAATCGTAAAAAAATTCGATTTTTTGTGAAACAAATGAATTTGTTTATATTTACATGTTTTTTAATGACACCTGTATAATTTTATTTTGATTTTTCTTTCCTTCTCTTTTTCTTCTGTGATTATTTTAAAAACTATTAAGTTTTCAGAAAAATGTTAAAGAATAAAAACTTTTTAAAATTTAGTATTTTATCGTAATATAACAAAAAAATTGAAAATTTCAAAATTTTTGAAAAAACTTATTAGTTTAAGTACTACTTCTAAGTGACGTATTTACTCCAAAAGTTTCAAAAATCAATTATTTTTTAGATGCTCTTTAAAATGTATATTCTCATTTTGCCATTGAAATATTCTGAAGACCACTTTACTCTTGTATTTCATAGGAAAGATAGGAGAAATGGTTGCCATGGTAACAAAATATATTTTCCCATAATTATAAATTTGAAATCTAATATATTGGCGGAAACTAAATATATGTCGACACGAAAAATCTGGTGTAATAAGCACCACATGCTGTGCGCCAGTCACACCAGATTTTTTTGATTGGAGGGAATGTTGTGTTTCTTGGATTTGCCACCGACCCTCTAGGCTACACTTTGGCGCTTCGGTTGATAAAAAATCTGGTGTGACTGGTCGCACAGCACACAACTTTCTCTTACCTTCGTTAATCGAAAGTTGTGTTTTGTGCTTGTCACCAGTGGCGTATTCAGGGGGGGGGGGGCCCAGGGGGCCGGGCCCCCCCCCAAAGCCTTCTCCAAAACAAAAAAATACCTATTGTTTTCCCTAATGATTTTTTTTTTAAATAATAATTTTATTAACTCTTATAAATTCTAAAAACTAACAAAAAACTTATAAATAATTGAAAAAATCTCTAATATTTACGAATTTTGTATTAAAATTATTTTTTATTTCAAGAAAAAAAAATTTTTTTTTTATTTGTTTTTTATTTATAATTATTATATTATCTAAAAAAAATTCCTCCACTTTAAGTTTCTTGAAAAAAAGGGGGGGGGGGGGGTTCAAAAACTTTTGGGCCCCCCAAGCAGAAATCCTGGCTACGCTACTGCTTGTCACACCAGGTTTTTATATTAAAAATTCTAATTTTAGTGTAAAGGTGGATTCCCACGGCTCGTATTTTTACAGGCCGGGTCGCGCCGTGCCCGGCAAACGACTTTGAATTGGGTATAGGAGACTTTGCAGCCAAGGAATTAAATAAAGAACTTTTTTTTTAATTGTTAATCGTAAGTAGAATTTATATAATTTATCATTAAATCTTTATTAGAAAAATAAAATATATAACTAGGATTTTGGCTTACCCTTTCCCAGAGGGTCCCTTACGTCCCTCCCCCCTCCCCCCGGGATTTTATAGAGTGTTCTGGAAGTTAAAATTGACACCAAATTAAGCAAATTCAATTAATTAAAACTCAACTACCCGCTTTGTACACCTCCCTTATATACCGGCTTATATAAGACTGCGACTAGTTTCAAAGTAATTTGTGCGTGACCTTTTTTAATAGTTTCATGGAATAAACGTCATTTATGTTTTGACTTTATTTTAATAAATTTGTATTAAGAACATGGTCTATGTAACAGGAGAATAGAATAGTAGAGGAGTGTGTCTCAAGTGTCATGGCGCCAAAAGTTTATGACACTCCTTTCTGTTTTTAATCTCCTGATACCATTAGATAATAATTTTCAATGGAATTTAAAATAACTGATTTGTGCTGCAATCTTACGGAGACTTTTAAAATTACACTTTAATTCTAAACGTGTACACAAGATGGCAGCACAAATCAGCATGATTAGACAAAAAGTCAGAATACTAGATATTATACGCTGATTTGTGCTGCACCCTCTCGGTGATATTTTGAATTATAAGTATAATTTTTAATGTCTCCACAAGAGTGAAGCACAAATCATGGTCGATGTAACAGGAGAATAGAATAGTAGAGGAGTGTGTATTAAGTGTTTTGGCGCCAAAAGTTTATGACACTCCTTTCTGTTTTTAATCTCCTGATACCATTAACTTTAATTCTAAACCTGTGCACAAGATGGCAGCACAAATCAGCATGATTAGACACACATTTTGTTAGTTCCGCCTATTTCACGAAAAAAGCAGCCGTTTGCTTTTTTTTATTTTTTATTTCTCGATTATATTTAGCACCTAAAAAAAAACTTGTATAATGCAATCTTAGTTAAGATTATAAGGATAATGGTTAAGGTTAAATTAAAGTAAAAAATTAATTAAAAATCTTTTATTTATCCAACTTTTGGTTTCAGAAAAGCAAGGAGACACAGATTATGGGCTAATAATGGTTTATAATATTTAAGCTTATAGAGAAAAAGCAAAAGTAGATCCAATTTTAACATTCTTAAATCAAATATTAAATAAATACACAAACAATTCCAATGATAATAAATTTGAATGTATCAGGAGATTCAAAACATTGAATTGTAACAAATTCAAAGGCGGCAGATTGGCAATTTATTAAAAAATTGAAATGAAGATCAGACATTAATTATATTTCCCGTACGAATTTAAGAATACATATATTGTATAGTGTAACAGAGGATGTATGGCTGTAGAGTAGATGTTGAAGAGAGAAAAAACAAGAAGAAAATGCAGCCAAAGTAGTTTCTTTATTGAGATCAACCCATCAGAGCTGGGAATGTGATGATTGTCCAAACCTAAGATCGAAACGTTGGCTCTCAATAAAGAAACTACTTTAGCTGCATTTTCTTGTTTTTTTCTCTCTTCAATATACAATATTTTATAAAATAAATGTATTAAGCAAATTTTGTATTTATTTAGGATTCTCTATTGTGTATAAAATATCAAAATATGAGATTAAAATTTTGAAAAATAGCTAAAAACGCAGATTTCAGTGCCTAATTGTCAAAAATTTTTCGATACCCCCAGGTCTACTGTAAGTCGTCTATCTGGCTATCGGATCTGACCTCAATAAATTATGTACCCCTAACTATAGAGGAGGCGGCAAGTGTTGCATATTACTCTTAAATTCGTTAATACATAAATAGATATATAAATTTTTTAAAGTGACCGGCCGTTGACATGATTGCTTTGAATGGATGAAATAAAAACAAAAGAGAAGAATCACAACTTTTTCTCCTATATACAACTTTGTTATTCGTTCCCGACTTTGATTAAGACAAAACAAAATGGATGAGATATTAATGTTCTTCAGGATATTAAAACACATTTTATTTAAAAGCAATTCCCGAGAATAATTCTATACAGACATTTTGGCTGACATTTAATTTGTATGTCAAAGTAATAGGATAATTTCCAGAGTACAGTACAATTAAACGCCGTAACAATTAAACAACGAAACAATTAAACACCACCGACGGAAATATGAATCAGACAACCCTAGAATATCTTAGACAAAATTGTTTTTAAAATGTGTTTTAGTATCATTTCAGTTCTGTTTGCTTCAGTCGGTAATTATTTAGTTCGCGTCGGTTTAAGATCCCTAAAAAAAAGTTTTTATCCCCGAATTAAAAAGAAAACGCGATCAAATTGAAAATAAATGTTAATAAAAGAGAAAAGTTGAGTTTTTTCTTTTCTTGTCTGTACCATTATTAACATTATTGTTTCGATTCAAAACAATCATTTACAAGATTTTCCAAAATAATCAAAATTAATAATATTATAATAAATAAATAATTATAATAATAATAATAATTTTCTTTCATTTGGTAAATAAAAAGTTTCTAAAAGTCTATATTAAAAAAATGTTTATGAATGAAAACAAAATTCAAGTTGACCAGTAATTAAAGAGGATATCAGAGCAGTAGCGTAACTAGGTGGGGCGAAGGGGGGCGCTTGCCCCCTCCGCCCCAGGCGCATAAGCCTTTGGCGCCCCTCTATACCGACACAGGCGCCCTAAGGCATCTAAAATATAGCCATATCATATTCTTTCCATAGATTGTCCAAAAACACGGATAGTTTTCTTTTAAATTATATTACAACTTAAAAAACGACGCCCTTGTTGAGCTTCGCCCCCTCCGTCCTCAAAGGCTAGTTACGCCGCTGTAGCAGAGAAGTAATTATCTGTAAAAAAATAATAGAAATAATATTAATATATAAATGTTTGCTTATTTAAAAAGACGAAAGAATATTTTTTCACTTACCGTTGAGGAATTATGATGACACATTTGATAATACGAACTAGATGTATTTGGAAGGTTGATCTGGTCGAAAAGATGAAGTGATGTCTGGTAGAATCGCCGAATCAGATTTATTTTAAAATAAAATAGAATAAGATGATCCTGCAAGATTAAACATTTTAATTAGTAATTATTTTCTATATAATTATTTAAATAAATAGTGGAGAAGGTTCAAATTACATTTTCTAAGGGATTCAAAGATTGAGATGTTTTGAAATATATATATATACTAGACGCAAAGCCCCGCCTTCGGCGGGGCTTTACGCCTAGGGGGGGCTGCGCCCCCTGGACCCCCCTTGCTCGCCTTCATTGAAAATTGTGGATTTCTATAAAACATATACATATATACATACCGGTACATACAAACATTTTTCCCAATTCATTTTTATAATATATAGATTATTTTAACGGTTAATTATTCATGAACTGAAGATGTTTTGTGAATCATATCCTTTCCGGGACTCTCCCGGTACACAGACAAAAAATTAACCCCGATATTTTATTACAATTCAAAATGTAAATAAATAAAAAAAAATCGTAAACATGGGTAAATATTTATATTTTGTTACCATGGCAACTATTTCTTCTAATTTTTATTTTTTTCTTATTTTAACGGTTAATTACTCATTAACTTATTGTTATTTGTGAAACAAAACCTGTCCGGGATTCTCACAAACATACACAGAAAATTTCATCATAATTTGTTCAGTCGTTTAGGAGGAGTTCAGTCACATACACACGTACAGAAGAATTATATATATAAAGATATATAATATTGAATTATAGTCAAAGTTTGTTTTTCTAGAAACTAGAACAATTTTTGAGAAAAATCACTGATTTTTATATTTTTTTTTTTTTTAAATATTACAATTAGGATAGTTTTTGCTGAACATCAGTCTTTTTAATTTTAAGATTTGTGTAAACAATAGCATATAAATGTAGACTAAGAAGAAATCGAGTTTAAAAATGAATTTTTTGTATTTCTTTTGTTTGTACAGGGGTAAGACAAAACCGGACATATAGACAATATTTATTTATTTATAATGTGTTGAGCCACTATTTGCTTGTAGAAATTTTTATAAGTTATTTGGGGGTACTAAAGGATCTATCGAAAGTTTTTGATTTATATTTTTAATAAATGTACCATAGTACATATCACCTGTCATTGATTGTCCAAAAAAGAATAGATATATATATAATTCTATTTTTTTTTTTTACTTACCGAAGGTGATAAAAAGTTATTAGAAATGATCTAAATAGAGACAGATGGAATCGGAAGGCTGTCCTCAGATGTCAAGTCGAGGCAATCAATCAATTTTGTAGAGTGAAAAGTAGACCTAGAAGATTAATTATTTTAATTATAAATACAATAGATTATAAAAATTTATTTATTACCTTTCAGGTTGATGAGAATGTCTGAGTTTGGACATGATCCATTAAAGGAGGCTCCAGGACCCAGGAGTTATCATCATCATCAAAGGTGTTGGATTCATTTTTGATTGTTTTATCGATGATTTTGGAAATTTGATGATGATGTTAGAAACTTAGTCAAGTTAGGTGGCCGTTATCAGCATTCCTGAGGAGGATTTGATCTTGTTATTAACATCAACTGTTGTCTATATATTTTCAATTTTTTGTTCAGATCTAGATCTCTTTTTATCTCCTTTCCTCTCTTCTTATTGGCAAGAATATCAGATTACGAATTCAAATCAATTTTTTCATTGCCTTTTGTTAATTTTGAAAGAAATATTGAATAGAGATAATGAAGATTGGTTTAGAGCAATGAAAAGAAATAGAAAGAATTGAACGAGAAATAATACCAAGAGATTTCCAAATATTCTATGGCTTCACTGTTTGGAGACTCATGTTCGATTAACGCATCTCTAAAATGATGGGATTTTGGGTTCCTTATGAAGCGGAAATAAAAAATTTTCGATTGTTGTTCAATCTGAAATTTCTGCTTTGATTCTGTCGGTATATTAACTATTCTTTTATGATGTTTTCAATTTTTTTGATGAGTTTCACGATCTAAAAATAAATTTAAATTTAAGGAAATTTAATTTAATTATTTTTTATTTTATTAATCACCTTCTTTATTTAGTAATTTAATATTTCTGAAGAGTACGTCCAACAATCAAGTTTTGAATGTAAACATTATATTTATTAAATGAAGATAAGCGAATAATTGCGAACATTGCTGAAGTTTCTCTTAGCATATGGCCTGGCTGGTCGGTGGCAGGGAGATTTCATGAAATTTTTCTTCCAAACTCGGGTCGGAGCATTCTTGCTTTGCTTCACTGAAAAATAATGAATGATATCTCTCTTTTATTGCTGTCACGCAGACGGTAGTTCCCCCGACATGGATAGATGCAAAGGATCCTCTTTGATCGGTCTTCCTGGGATTTGGGATGCGCAGACGAAGGGCGAATTCGGCATCCGGTGCAGTCATTGCTTTCCTCCAGGTTCAGACCAATTAGTTTTCGATGTTTTTCCATCTGAAATTAAAAAACAAAAAATTAAATAGGTTTGTATTTATTCATTAAATTAGATAAATATAAAGATTTCCCTTTAATTTATATTTATTTCAATGTCTTTAATCCAATAATATTTAAAATGAAATTTAAATAAAATATTTTTTATTTTATTATTCACCTTCATTATTTAGTAGTTTAATTTTTCTGAAGAGTATGTTCCATTATAACATTGTTTTGTTATTATAACAGTATAGAAAAATCATTCAACATTGCCGAAGTTTCTGTTCTGTATGAAAGTGGAAGATAATCTCATCGTATCGACACAAAGGAATCATTCCGACTTGGCCTTTGATTTGCCGAGATGAATGGGCTGGGTGACCGGAGGCAGGAGTTCCTCATTAAATACATCCATACACAGAAGATTGAATTGAAATGGAAATTTCTTCGGATCTTCTCTTCATCTTTATTTTAGCGGTAGAAATTTTTCATTGTCTTGGTTCTGCTGTGAACGGAATCTGGAGAAAGATAATAAAA